>JAAAKG020180207.1:0-26073 GCA_010014905.2 Druon quercuslanigerum
ATCACTATATTGACCAGTGAGTTTGGTTAGTTTTACAGCAATTGTGATCATAGTCGCAGATTATTTTTCTGAGTGTATCTTCGAAATTGTTTTTTCAACATAATGTTTTAAAAAGCAATCCATATAAAAAAATTTCAATGCGAATTTAAAGTTTTTTAGGAAGAAGTGTATTAGAAAAATAGAGCTGCACTATATGTACAAGAGTATACAATGTGCCCACAGTTGTTGATATACCGAGATATCCGTTTATAAAAAGGTTCGCAAAAAAAATCAAACATAAATTTATGGTAGCTCCTGCAAAATCTTTTCTGTACCGTAAACGTCAATTGCACGGATGGAATTTTAGCAGGAATGGTACTTGGGAATGGTATCCATGTATTTTCTCCCCCAAATTACAATTAAGGAAATTAAAGTATCGGAATAAATTTTTTCGGCCCTATTTTTTAAATATTTACATATAATGGTTGACTAGTTTAATGATATATTTGTATGTGATTAATTATAATATTTTTAACATGCATTGAATCATTTAAATTATATGCATGCATTTTTAAACCTAATCAAAGTAATAAACTTATAGTAAAGCTTGAACATTATGAGACTAGAAATAAATGGATTGAAGTTGACTTTTAAAAATATGAAACAATTCAAATATGTTGATATTTATAACTATGTTTGAAATCAAACACCAGAAATTTATCAAAAGTAAAGAATCTTGATAACAAGGGTTTACTGATAAACGAAAAGTAAATTTTTTAAAAGGAAAGAAAGTTTTTTCTAATTTGAAGACATTAGTTCGACTTGAATACGTAGTATTTCAATTTTCAACAAAAATAATGAATTTTTAGGCATAAATATTAATTTTTAATAAAAGAATGAATAATTAACAAAAATCAAGAATTCTGAACCAAAAAGTTGAATTTTCAACATCATCAAAAAGAATCTTAACTTAAATTTATAGGTTACAACAAAGAGTTTAGTTTTTGAGAAAGAAAGAACATTTTTTTAACTTTGAAGAAAGTAGTTATAATTTAAAATCTAGCTGTTAAATCTTAAACCAAACGGATGTAAATTTTAACAAAAAGAATAATTTTCTAAAAAAAAAACGAATTTTTTACAAAATATTACAAATTCTGAACCAAAAAGTTGAATTTTCGACTAACAGAAACAATTTTTAAATTACTTTATAAGTTCTTAACAAAAAGACGCATGTGTAATCATATAAAAAATTGTTAAACAAAATTTAAATTTTTTAGAAAGAAAGGCAAATTTTTTTTTAATTTTTAAGAAATTAGTTCCACTTAAAAACCTTGTTTTTAAATTTTTTAACCAAAAGTTGAATTTTAAATAAAAAAAAGATTAATTTCCTGTCGAAAAAAAAGAGTTTTGACAAAAAGTTAAATTTTCAACAAAAGAAAAATTTTTAAATCAATTTATAAGTTCTCAACAAAAAGTTTAATTTTTGAGAAAAAAAGAAGAACAAAGTAGTTTTACTTTAAAATATATATGTTAAATTTTGAACCGAAAAGATAAATGAAAAAAACGAATTTTTTACAAAATTTAAAAATTTTGAACCAAAAAGTTGAATTTATGAGCGAAAAAGATTAATTTTGAACTAAAAAGATTCATTTGAAAACAAAAAAATTATTTTAATACCAAAAAATGCACTTTTTCAATAAAAATCTAGAATTGCCAGCCAAAAAGTTGAGCTTATAAGTAAAATAGATGAATTAAACAAAAAATTAATTTACTGTCCAAAAGAAGCACAAATATTAATTTTCAATAAAAGAATGAATAATTAACAAATTTTTAGCCAATAACATAAATTTTTAAACAAAAAGGTTAATTTTCTGCCGAAAAAAATTAATTTTTTTTTTGAACATCCTATATTTTACTTCAAGATTCATCTATTTAGTTTAAAATTTAACTATTTTGCTAAAAAAACAATGTTTTTTCATTTTAAAACAAAAAGAATAATTTTCTGCTGAAAGAAAAGAATTTTTAACCAAATTTAAGAATTCTGAACCAAAAAGTTGAGTTTGAAACTAAAATAGATGAATTTTGAAAAAAAAAAATAATTTACTGCCCAAAAAATCATTTTTATTCAATTAAAAAATTGTGAGACGAAAATTTGATTTTTTTAAAAAGAAAGAAAGATATATTTTTTTAATTTGTTGGAAATTAGTTCCACTTGAAAACCTAGTTTTTGAATTTTTACCAAAAAAATGAGTTTTTAAACAAGAAGTTTAAATTTTTATAAAAAAAAGAATTTTTAATAAAATTTAAGATTTCTGAGCCAAAAAGTTGAGTTTTAAACTAAAAAAGATGAATTTTGAAGCAAAAATATTAATTTTCTGCCGAAAAAAAAGAATTTTTAAGAAAAATCAAAATTCCGAACCAATAACTGGAATTTTTAACATCAAAAAGAATGTTTAATTAAATTTATAAGTTGTACCTTTTGAATTTTGAACCAAAATGATGAATTTTTAAACAAATTAATTATTTTTTAAACAAAAAAATTATTTTTCTACAAAAGAAACCGAATTTTTTTACAACATTCGATAATTCTGAACCGAAAAGTTGAATTTACGAATAAAAAGATGAATTTTCAAGCAAAAAGATTATTTTACTAAAAAAAAATTCAATTTTTCAACCAAAATCCAAGATTTCTACCCAAAACTTTGAGCCTTTAACTAAAATAAATGAATTTTGAAAAAAAATAATAATTTACTGCCCAAAAAATCATTTTTGTTCAATAAAAAAATTGTCAGACAAAAATTTGATTTTTTTAGAAAGAAAGAAAGAAATATTTTTTTAATTTGTTGGAAATTAGTTCCACTTGAAAACCTAGTTTTTGAATTTTTAACCCAAAAAATGAGTTTTTCAACAAGAAAATTAAATTTCCATAAAAAAATTAATTTTTAATGAAATTTAAGATTTCTGAACCAAAAAGTTGAGTTTTAAACTAAAAAAGATGAATTTTTAAGCAAAAATATTAATTTTCTGCCAATAAAAAGAATTTTTATGAAAAAAAAATTCTGAACCTATAACTGGAATTTTTAACAACAAAAAGAATGTTTAATTAAATTTAAACTTTTAAATTTTGAACCAAAATGATAAATTTTTAAACAAATTGATGAATTTTTAAACAGAAAAATTATTTTTCTACAAAAGAAACCGAATTTTTTTTACAAAATTTGAGAATTCTAAACCAAAATTTTGAATTTACGAATAAAACAGATGAATTTTTAAGCTGAAAGATTATTTTACTAAAAAAAAATCAATTTTTCAACCAAAATCCAAAATTTCTAACCAAAAATTTGAGCTTCCAACTAAAATAAATGAATTTAAAAAAAAAATAATTTACTGCCCAAAAAATTATTTTTATTCAATTAAAAAATTGTCAGATGAAAAGTTGAATTTTGTAGAAGAAAATAATTTTTTTTTTAATTTTTAAGAAACTAGTTTGGTTTGAAAACCTAGTTTATAAATTTTTAAACAAAATGATGAATTTTTAGGCGTAAATAATTATTTCCAAATAAAGAATGAATAATTAACAAAATTTAAGAATTCTGAACCAAAAAGTTGAATTTGTAACAACAAAAGAAAGAATTTTAAATGAAAATTATAAATGCTTAACAAAAAGTTTAATTTTTGAGGAAGGAAGACAAATTACATTTTTTTTTAAAGAACGTGGTACGACTTTAAAACCTAGTTGGTTAATTTTTAGCCGAAAAAATAAAATTTTAAACAAAAAGATTAATTTTTGAGAAAGAAAGAACAATTTTTTAACTTTTAGAAAGGTAGTTATACTTTAAAATCTACCCCTGTTAAATTTTGAAGCAAAAAGATAAATTAAAAAAAAGGAATTTTTTTCAAAATTTGAAAACTTTAAACCAAAAAGTTGAATTTACGAGCGAGAAAGATGAATTTTCAACTAAAAAGATTCATATTAAAACAAAAAGATTAATTTACTGTCCACAAGAAGCATAAATATTAATTTTTAACGAAAGAAAGAATTTTTAATAAAAATTAAAAATTCTCAACAAAAAGTTGAATTTACAACTAAAAAAATGGATTTTTAGTCAAAGAGATTAATTTACTACCTAAAACGACGAACTTTTCACCAAATTTTAGAATTATGAGCCAAAAAGTTGAATTTTCAACAAAAAAAAATAATTTTTAATAAAATTAAAAAATTCTTAACAAAAAATTTACTTTTTCAGGAAGAAAGACAAATTTTTTTATTTTTAAGAATGTAGTGTAACTTTAAAATCTAGTTGGTAAATTTTTAACCAAAAACATGAATTTATAAACAAAAAGATTAATTTTCTGTAAAAAGAAAGAATTCTCAACAAAATTCAAGAAGTCTGAACCAAAAAGTTGAATTTTCAAAAATTAAATTTTGCGTCAAAAATTAACTTATTTTGTTTAAAAATAAGTCTACATTGTACAAAATGCAAAAATTTGGTTAAAAATTAATTTTTTGTTTGAAGATCCTTTATTTTACTTGAAGATTTATCCATTAAATAGCAAATATAACTATTTTACTAAAAAAAACAATGTGTTTTTAGTTAAAAACAAAAATTTAAATAAAAAAAAAAACTATTCCATTTTTGGTTGAAAATTGGTCTTTTTTATTTAAAAATTCAACTATATGCCTAAATTATTACATTCTTGTCAAAAATTAATCTCTTTTGTGTAAAAAATAGTTAAACTTTGTAGAAAAGTCAAAAATTTGGTTGAAAAATAATTTTATTGATTGACGATTCTAAATTTATGGTTTAGTTTAAAATCCGTCACTTTAGTTAAAATTTTGAATATTTATTTATAAAAATTCTCGTTCTTTTGGTTAAAAGTTAATTATTTAACACAAAATTTAACTATTCCATTTGTGTTGTTTATCAATTATAAATTTTAAGCTGACTGACTATTTTAGGTAGAAGCTTTAATGGAACTGTGATGGAAACATTGATGACACTCATCTGGCGTGAATTTGTGGTTACGATAACCGTATTTTGGTTTCGGGTCTCTCGGCCATAATCCATTTTTCCACTTAGAAATGCCAATCAGAATTTTTTTTTTACTTTTCAAAAATAAAGTTAATTTTTAGTCAAAAGAGATGAATTTCCAAAAGATGAATTTTTGACAACAGCAAAATTGAACACGCAGTATAGTTAAATTTTAAATAAATAATTATATTGTTAGAAAATAGATCAGATTTCAACTAAACACTCTTCATTCTTAAACAAAAGATTGATTTCTTACCAAAACAGATTTAAAAAAATATAAAATTCCAGAATTCTCAATCCATAAGTATAATTATTAGGAAGAAAGAAAAATTTACTTTTTGATTTTTAAGAAAGTAGTACAACTATAGTTGCTAAATTATTAGCCAAAAAGATGAAATTTCAAACAAAAAGATTATTTTTTAGTCAAAAAGATAAATTTTTAAACAAAAAGATTAATTTTTAACAAAAAATTACAACTTTTCTACAAAATACTGGAATTTCCAACCAACAAATTAAGCCTCTCACTAAAATAGATGAATTTTTACACAGAAAGATTAATTAATTTTTAATGAATTAAAAAATTCCTAAACAAAAACTTACATTTTTAAGAAGTAAAGGGACATTTTTTAATTTTTAAGAAATTATTTCTGCTTTAAAACCTAGTTTTTAAATTTTTAAACCAAAATATGACTTTTTTAACAAAAATAATAATTTTTAAAAGTTCTAAACAAAAAATTTAATTTTTGATAAAGAAAGACAAATTTCGTAAGCTTTTAAGTAGGTAGTTTAACTTTAAAACCTTGTTATTAAATTTTGAATTAAAAAGATGAATTTTTAAACAAAAAGAATAATATACTGCAAAAAGGCAAAATTTTAATCACTTAAAAAATTGTTAAACAAGAAGTTATAGTTTTAAGAAAGAAAGGAAGATTTTTCTTAATTTTTAATAAATTAGTTCCACTTGGCAATCTAGTTTTTTAATTTTTAACCCAAAAGATGAATTTTAAAACAAAAATATTAAATTTCTGCAAAAAAAAAGAATTTTTAACCAAATTTAGGATTTCTGAGCCAAAAAGTCGAGTTTTAAATTAAAATAGATGAATTTTTAAGCACGAAAAAGTTGAATTTTTAACAACAACAAAAAGAATGTTTACTTCAATTTATAAGTTTTCAAACAAAAGTTTAATTTTTGAGAAAAAAAATACCAATTTTAAAAATTTTTTAATTTTGAACCAAAACAATGAATTTTTAGACAAAAAATTATTTTTCTATAAAAAAAACGATTTTTTTACAAAATTTAGGACTTCCTAAACAAAAAGTTAAATTTACGAATAAAAAGATGAATTTTTAAATAAAAAGGTTAACTTTTAAAGACACAGACTAATTTTCTGCAAAAAAAAGAATTTTTCAACAAAATACAGGCATTTCCAACGAAAAATTGAGTTTTTAACTTACCAATTTTTTTAACTTTTAAATTTTGAACCAAAAACATGAATTTTGAAACAGGAAAATTAATTTTCTACAAAAGAAACCGAATTTTTAGATAATTTTTGAATTCTAAGAAAAAATGCAATTTTTCAATAAAAATCCAAAATTGGCCGCCAAAAATTTGAGCTTTTATCTAAAATAGATTAATTTTGGAACAAAAAGAATAATTTACTACCTGAAATAAGCATTTTTAATCAATTAAAAAATTGTCATATAAAAAGTTAAATTTTTTAGAAGGAAAAAAAATTAATTCGCTACCTAAAAAGATGGACTTTAAACTTAAACTTTAAACCTTAAACCTTAAACTTTTAACTTTGACAAAAAAAAGAATTTTTAATGAAAATTAAAAATTCTGAACAAAAAGTTTAATTTTTGAGGAAGGAAGACAAGTTCAAAAAAAAATTTATGAATGTACTACAATTTTAAAACCTTTCTGGTAAGTTTTTAGCCCAAAAGATGAATTTTTAAACAAAAAGAATTATTTTCTGGCTAATAAAAAAAAGAATTTTCAACAAAATTTTAGAATTCTGAACCAAAAAGTTGAATTTTCGACTAAAAAGGATGAACCAACCATTTACTTTTTATATGAAATAGCTCAAATTAATTAAGATAACAATAGCTATATTTTAAAATAAATTTTTTCGTTATTTATTTGTTTTGTATTTATTAGTTTTATGAAGAATTACCATCTTTGCCAAAAATTATTTCTTTTTCGGCAAAAATTCAAAAATTTGGTTGAAAACTCAACTATTTCGAGAAAAATTTACTTTCTTTTTGAATTTATATTCGGTTCAGCGGACAACTAGAATCTTTCTTGGATAAAAATTCAAATTTTTTTTAAAAATTTGTCTTTTTAATTTAAAAATTCATCTATTTTCTAATCCACAAAAGATTTTAGACGCCTTTTCAACAAAATTTAATTTTAAAAACAAATAAATTTTCTTTGAAAGATTTTCAATTTTCATAAAAACTTCTTCTTTAAAAAATGAATATTCTGTTGAATATTCATATTTTTAGTTGAATCTTTATCTCTTTGGTTGAAGTTTAACTATTTTGTTGAAAATTGGTCTATTTCATTTGAAAATTCAACTACTTAAGTGAAAGTTAAACTACTTTATTACAATTTTGAAACTGAATTTTATTCCTCATTGAAAATTGAATTATTTTGTTGAAAATTTTTGTTGTGAAAAATTCTTATTATCTGGTTGAAAATTCCATTTCTGATTAGCAAATTCGTCTTTTGGCTTGAAGGTTCAACAATATATGTGAAGAATTTTTTTCTTTCATGACTGAAAACTCGGTACTTCTTAAAAACTCGTCCTTTTAATTATAAATTTTATTTTATTTTTGAAATTTTATCTTTTTTGGTTGAAATTTAAATTATTACAAGTCTTTAAATGAGAATTCTACTCTCCAGGTTGAAAATCAAACTATGTTATTAAAAATTTATGTATTTTGTAAAAAATCAGGTTTTATGGCAGAACACTCATTTTTGTTTGTTTATAATAAATAAATATTATTTACTGTTTTAAATTTGTATCTGTAATATTGTTTCAGTTAGTTTATAAAAGATCTTATGTTCAAAATGTATAATTATTAAAAATATCAAAAACATATATTTTTTCTATGATTTTAAAAATAAAAATGTTGTAACTGATGTCATTAAAAAAGCATTATTTGTGATGAAAGATGTTAAAATTCACAAGCGAAAAAAAAATTTTAACCATGTTTTTTGCAATTAAATTTTTTCTGACCGTCACGTCGGTTGTTAACAATTTTCGAAAAATAATTGCATTTTAATAAATGACAGCTTATTTTTTCCGGGAAAACATTCTCTACAAATCTATTTTTTCTGATTTTAAAAATAATTAAATATTCTCCAAATATAATTATTTGTTTACAAAATATTTTCCTAACAAAAAAATTCTTCAGATGATTTCAGTCAAAGGAAAATTTACCTATAAAAGCGGAAATAGTAGAATGTAAAGAAAGTTTCCCGGAAAAAATAAGCCTCTTATTTATTAAAATGCAATCATTTTTCAAAATTTGTTATGATTTGTGGTCAGCAAAAATTGAATAAGAAAAAAGCATTGTTAAAATTAATGTTTTTTAATTGTGAATTTAAACATTTTTTATTCAAACAATGTTTTTTATTTAAAATAACAAGTTATAATATTTTGATTCCTAAAATCACAGAAAAACTATATTTTTCAGATGTCTGACTGCTGGCATGTCGTACTACTTTAAATACAAATAGTTTCCATTAGTTTCACGCCCCATATTTTATTAGTTATGAATACTATGAATTACCTACATTAGTATGGGAGGGGGGAGGGTATAGAAATTTTTTTGTTACGGTCCGTTACAGGGGAAGGGGGAGGTCTTGGAAACAGCCAAGAATCAGTTATTAATTTAAGTACGGCCCCTTAGATAAACATGATTTAAAGAGTAGAGAAATCTGGATTATTCGGTAAGAAAAGACCCTCACAGGGATAAATTAGGAACAAGGATGGGAAAAGGGCACAGAAATTTTAAGAGAAACTAAGGGAGGGAAAGGAGAAGAGTCGCGGAGAAAGTATTACGAAGAAATTTAAGAAAGAGGAAAGAGAAGTAAAAGATCCAATGTGTTAGGAGAAGGATAAGAAGACAAAATTCAGATGGTACGAAGAGGTAGAGGATACATAAGTGCAAGTGTCGGATGGTTTTAGAAGAAAAAGTAGGAGAGTAAAGACTAGAAAGAGAATGATATTAAAGGTTTAGAAGAGCTGTGACCGAGAAAAGAATAGATGGGAGCAAGGTAGATCCTTTTATTAAAAAACATTAATTAAAAAAATGTTTAAATTACATCTCCCTTTAGTATGAAGAGACCATAGGAATTTTTGTTATTCACTGATGATAATACAGATTTCTTGAAAAATGTAAGGAAGTAAAAGAAGATTAAGGCAGTATGGTAAGGAGAAGAGTCGCCAAAAAAGTGTTACAAAGAAGTTTTAGAAAGAAGAAATAGAAGTAAAAGATCCAATGTCTTAGGAAAAGGATAAGAAGGAAAAATTCAGATGGTACGAAGAGGTAGAGGATATATAAGAGCAAGTATGGGATGTATTTAGAAGATAAAGAAGGATAGGATAGTCTAGAAGGAGAATGATAAGAAAGTTTTATAGGAGGTGTAATTAAAAAAATGTTTAATTTACATCTTCCTTTAGTCTGAAAAGACTATACAAATTTTTGTTATTCACTGATAATAATACAGATTTCTTGAAAAATCTAAGGAAGTAAAAGAAGATTAAGGCAGTATGGTAAGCAGAAGAGTCGCGGAAATAGTGTTGCAAAAAGATTATGACAGAGTAAAGAGAAGTAAAAAATCCAATGTGTTAGGAGAAGGATGAGAAGAGAAAATTCAGATGGATCGAAGCGGTAGAGGATACAAAAGAGTACGCATGGGATGGTTTTAGGAGATAAAGTAGGAGAGGGGAGACTAGAAAGAGAATGATATTAAAGGTTTAGAAGAGCTGTGACCGAGAAAAGAATAGATGAGAGCAAGGTAGATTTTTTATTAAAAAAACTTAATTAAAAAAATGTCTAATTTACATCTCACTTTAGTCTGAAAAGACCATAAGAATTTTTGTTATTCACTAATGACAATGTAGATTTCTTCAGAATTCTAAGGAAGTAAAAGAAGATTAAGGCAGTATGCTAAGGAGAAGAGTCGCCAAAAAAGTGTTACAAGGAAGTTTCTGAAAGAGGAAATGAAGGTAAAAGATCCAATGTCTTAGGAAAAGGATAAGAAGAGAAAATTCAGATGGTACGAAGAGGTAGAGGATACATAAGAGCAAGTATAAGATGGTTTTAGGAGATAAAGAAGGATAGGATAGTCTAGAAAGAGAATGATAAGAAATTTTTAGAGGAGGTGTGACTGGGAGAAGAATGGATGGAAGCAAGGTAGAAGATCTTTTAAAAAAAATGTAATTAAAAAAATGTTTAATTTGCATCTTCCTTTAGTCTGAAAAGGCCATACAAATTTTTGTTATTCACTGATGATAATACAGATTTCTTGAAAAATCTAAGGAAGTAAAAGAAGGTTAAGGCAGTATGCTAAGGAGAATAGTCACCGAGAATGTATTACAAAGAAGTTTAAGAAAGAAGAAGGAGAAATAGAAGATCCATGATAGAGCGAGGATGCAGAGGATACATAAGAGCAAGTATGGAATGGATTTACAAGAGAAAGGTGCTGAAGGGAGACTTACCTGAGAATGATATTAAAGGTTTAGAGGAGTTGTGGCCAGAAATGTATGGATATGAGCAAGATAAAAGATCTTTTTTTTTAAATGTGATAAAAAAAATGTTTTATTTACATCACCCTTTAGTCTCAAAAGACCATATGAATTTTTATTATTCACTTATGATAATACAAATTTCTTGAGAATTCTAAGGAAAGAAAAGAAGATTAAGGCAGCTTGGTAAAGAGAAGAGTCACCCATAAAGTGTTACAAAGAAGTTTTAAAAAAATCCATTGTGTTAGGAGAAGAATGAGAAGCGAAAATTTAGATGGTAAAAAGAGGTAAAAAATACATAATAGCAAGTATGGAATTGTTTTAGGAAACAAAGGAGAAGAGGGGAGACTAGAAAGAGAATGATAAGAAAGGTTTAGAGTACATGTGACTGGGAGAAGAATGGATGGAAGCAAGGTACAACATCTTTTTTCAAAAAAAATTTAATTAAAAAAGTTTTTCATCTACAAATCCCGTTAATCTGAAAAGATTATTAGAATTTTTGTTATTGACTAAAGATAATACAGATTTTCTAAAAAATCTGAATTACAAAGAAAAGATTAAGGCAGTATTGTAAGGAGAAGGATCGCTAAAAAAGTGTTACAAAGAAGTTTAAGGAAGAGGAATGAGAAGTAAAAGATCTAATGTTTTAGGAAAATGATGAGAAGAGAAAATTCAGATGGTGAGAAGAGGTAAAGGATACATAAGAGTACGTATAGGATGGTTTTACTAGAGAAATAAGGAGAGGGCAGACTAGAAAGAGAATGATAAGAAAGGTTTAGAGGAGGTGCGATCGGGAGAAGAATGGATGGGAGCAAGGTAGTCGATCTTTTTCAGAAAACATTTAATTAAAAAAATTTTAATTTAATTCCTTTAGTCTGAAAAAACCATAAGAATTTGTTTTATTCACTGATAATAATACAGATTTCATGGAAAATCTAAGAAATTAAAAGAAGATTAAGACAGTATGGAAAGGAGAAAAGTCGCTGAGAAAGTGTTACATAGAAGGTTAAAAAAGAGGAAAGAGAAGTAAAAGATCCAATGTGTTAGGAGAAGGATGAGAAGAGAAAATTCATATGGTACGAAGAGGTAGAGGAGATATAAGAACAAGTATGGGATGGTTTTAGGAGAGACAGTAGGAGAGGGAAGCCTAGAAAGTGAATGATAAACAAGGTTTAAAGGACGTGTCACTGAGAGAAAAATGGACGGGAGCAAGGTAGAAGATATTTTTTCAGAAAAAATTGATTAAAAAAAATTTTTAATTTAAATCTTCCTTTAGTCTAAAAAGACCATAAGAATTTTTGTTATTCACTGATGATAATACAGATTTCTTGAAAAATGTAAGGAAGTAAAACAAGATTAAGGCAGTATGGTAAGGAGAAGAATCGCCAAAAAGTGTTACAAAGAAGTTTCAGAAAGAGGAAATAGAAGTAAAAGATCCAATGTCTTAGAAAAAGGATAAGAAAAGAAAATTCAGATCGTACGAAGAGATTAAGGACACATAAGAGCAAGTATGGGATGTATTTAGGAGATAAAGGAGAAGAGGGAAGACTAGAGAGAGATTGATAAGAAAGTTTTAGAGGAGGTGTCACTGGGAGAAGAATGGATGAGAGCAATATAGAAGATCTTTTTCAAAAAAAAAATTAATTAAAAAAATGTTCAATCTACATCTTTCTTTAGTCTGAATAGACTACAAGAATTTTTGTTATCCACTGATTATAATGCAGATTTCTTAAGAAATCTAAGGAAGCAAAAGAAGATCAAGGCAGTATGCTAAGGTGAAGAAAACGAAAAGGTAGGGAATACATTAGAGCAAGTATGGGATGTATTTAGGAGAGAAAGGAGAAGAGGACAGACTAGAAGGAGAATAAAAAGAAAGTTTTAGAGGAGGTGTGACTGGGAGAAGAATGGATAGGAGGAATGTAGAAGATCTTTTTTTTTGATAATACAGATTTCTTGAAAAATTTAAGAAAGTAAAAAGAGATTAAGGCAGTATGCTAAGGAGAATAGTCGCTAAGAAAGTGTTACAAAGAAGTTTAAAATAGAATTCAATGTGTTAGGAGAAGGATGATAAGCGAAAATTCAGATAATACGAAGAGGCAGAGGATACATAAGAGCAAGTATGAAATGGTTTTAGGAGAGAAAGTTGGAGAGGAAAACTAGGTCAAAGGTTTAGAGAAGGTGTGACCGGGAAATGAATGGATGGGAAAAAATGTAATTAAAAAAATATTTAATTTACAACTCCCTTTAGTCTGAAAAGACCATAAGAATTTTTCTTTCTCACTGATGATAATACAAATTTCTTGAAAAAGCTAAGGAAGTAAAAGAAGATTAAGGTAGTATGAAGGAGAGAGAATGGAAAGTTGCTGCTCTGAAATCCTCACAATATTGCAATAACATTTCGTACCAGAGTATAATTTACAGAAATAATAATCGTTGAAGTTTAAGCACAGTTTATATGTTTACTTTATACATCTCCAATTACATTCCCAACGTATTACCCATGGACTGAGTATCCAGTATCCGAGTAACTTTGCAACTGAAACTTCCGCTTTAGGTGATACGGCGTGCCGGCTTTGAAACTTCCGGTTATTTGGACTTCTGGCAGAGCTTCAAATCCACACGTTTCAACTTGGGGGAATATCGTCACTAACGAGACTCCTATTTCAGGTGTAATAATCGATATTCAGTGAATGCTTTCAAGAGTGATTACATACACCAGCAGCTATTCTGTCAGATTAGTCAAATAGTATTCAGCACACTCGAGAAATACAGTTTATGTTTTCCATTTTTTAAATTCAAACAATTTAATCTAAAGCTACGTTTCCAGTTCCTCCTTATCTTTTCCTCTCGAACCACAACACAGTAGAAAGAAAGCTCTGTAAACAAATTGACTTTGAGAAGATAATTCTTGTCAGCTTTAAACCTTTTTTCCTAGAATAAAAGCCAACAAAATTTTTCAAACAGTTTCATGAAGCAGATTGTCGAAAGTTTTTTTTTTAATACATGTCAAATAATGCAGGAAAGTCCAGCTTATGATATCATGATAATAGAGCATTTTGATATATCATTCTAAAATGAAAAATAAAGAAACCGGAAAATTTGAAGAGAATAACGTGTCTGTTATATACAATAGGACCGAATAGGATAGAATAAGGTAGGCTAGAATGTGATTGTAGATATTCAGATAGAATCGGATTGGATCGAATAAAACCAAATAGAATCAAACCTAATAGGATCAGAAATGATTGCATAGAACCTAACATGATCGTATATGATAGAATCGTAAAGAATATGATTGCATATTATAGGATAGGATCGTATATGATAGGATAGAATAGTTTAGGATTGTATATCATCGAATAGGATTGAATAGGAAAGACACGGCTTTTTCAGATAGGATCGTATAGAATCAAATAACATAGTTGGGTAGATGAAGATAGGATTCAATAGGATCGAACTAGAACATATAAGATCACATAGGATCGAATAGGATAGGATCAGATATAATTGTATAGAATCTTATATGGTAGGATTTAAGTAGAAAGAATTCGACAGAATTTTATCGTTTGAAATCGGAAAGGATCGCATAGAGTAGAATAGGATTGATTTGGATTGTATTAAATCAATTAGGATTGAATCGGATAGAATAAGATAACATAAGATCGAATGAAAACTAAAAAGATCGCATAGGATCGAATAGGATAGGATTATATTTAATTATAAAGAATATAATATGATCGGATATACGTAGATAAAGTAGGATAAAATATTATTGTATTATGTCTGATAGGACCGTATATGATAGTATAGGATTGTTTAGGTTTGCATATAATCAAATAGGATTGAATTTGGGCTGGTATTGAATATTATTGTATAGAATCAGATAGGATCAGGTAGGATCGGATGGTATTACATAAAATCAGGTGGCATATGATAGGATAGATGAAGATAGGACAATGTACGATCGAACGAAATCAAAGATGATCGCGAAGGAGCGAATATGATAGGATGGTATAGGATTGTGTACACTCTAATATAGTTGGATAAGATTGTATAGAATCGTATAGGATAGTATAGGACAGGATATGATTGTTAAGGATAGAAGAATCGGATGGGCTCTATCCATGGGCTTAAATCGAATAATTAAGTTTAGTATAGAATATTATATTATAGAATCAGGATAGGATAGATTCGGATAGAGCTGCATAGAATCAGTTATAATATAAACGGATAGATGAAGATAGGATAGGATAGGATCGAATACAACCAAAGAAGATCTCATAGGATCCAATAGGATCAGATATGATTTATGGAATCTAATATGGTCGGATATACGTGGATAAAGTAGCATAGAATATTATTGTATTATGTCGGATAGGATCGTATATGATAGCATAGGATTATTTAGGATTGTATAGCATCAAAAAGGATTGAATCGGAATGATACAAGTGGTTTTGGTTATGATCGTATAGATTCAAATGACATAGTCGGATAGATGAACATAGAATTCAATAGGATCGAACTAGACCAAATAAGATCTATTATGCTTGAATAGGATAAGATCGGATATTATTGTATAGAGTCTTATATGGTGGGATTTAAGAGGAAAGAATTCGATAGAATTTCTTGATTTGAAATCGGAAAGGATCTTATATAGTAGAATAGGATTGTTTTGGATTGTATAAAATCAATCAGGATTGAATCGCATAGAATAAGATAACATAAGATCGAATGAAAACTGAAAAGATATCATAGGATCGAATAGGATAGGATTGTATTTAATTATACAGAATTTAATATGATCTGATATATGGGGATACAGTAGGATAGAATATGATTGCGTAGTTTCGGATAGGATTGTACATGATAGGATTGGATAGTTTAGGATTGCATAGAATCGAATAGGATTGAATCGGAAAGATGCAGGTGTTTTTGGATATGATTGTATAGAATCAAATTCAATAGTGGGACAGATGAAGATAGGATTCAATAAGATCGAACTAGACTAACGAAGATCACATAGGATCGAATAGGAATGGATCGGATATTATTGTATAGAGTCTTGTATGGTGGGATTTAAGAGGAAAGAATTCGATAGAATTTCATGATTTGAAATCGGAAAGGATCTTATATAGTAGAATAGGATTGTTTAGGATTGTATAGAATCGAAGGGGATTGATTCGCATAAAATAAGATAACATAAGATCGAATGAAAACTAAAAAGATCGCATAGGATCGAATAGGATAGGATTGTATTTAATTATACAGTATCTAATAGGATCGGATATATGGGGATAAAGTAGGACATAATATTATTGTATTATATCGGATAGGATCGTATATGATAGTATAGAATTTTTTAGGATTTCATAAACTCTAATATAGTCGGATATGATTGAATAAAATCTAATATGACCGAATATGGGGGGATAAATTCGAATGGAATACGATTGTATAAAATCGTATAAGATCTTATAGGATAGAATACGATTGTTAAGGATAGTGTAGAATCGGTTAGGCTTGAATCGAATAATTAAGTTTAGTATAGAATATAATTTTATAGGATCAAGATCGAATAGATTCGAATAGAACTGCATAGAATAAGTTGGCATTTAATCGTATAGATATAGGTAGGATAGGCTTGGATCGAATAAACCCAAAGAAGATTGTTTAGAATCTGATATGTTCGGATATGAGATGATAGAAGCGGATAGAATATGATTGCATAGTATCGGATAGGATTGTAAATGATAGGATATGATACTTTAGGACTGCATGGGATCGAATAGGATTAAATCGGGAAAATGCAGGTGGTTTTGGATATGATCGTATAGAATCAAATGACATAGTCGGATAGGTGAAGATAGGATTCAATAGGATCGAACTAGAACAAATAAGATCACATAGGATCGAATAGGATAGGATCGGATTTAATTGTATAGAATCTTATATGGTAGGATTTAAGTAGAAAAAATTTGATAGGATTTTATCGTTTGATATCGGAAAGGATCGCATAAAGTAGAATAGGATTGATTTGCATTGTATTGAATCAATTAGGATTGAATCGGATAGAATAAGAAAACATAAGATCGAATAAAAACTAAAAAGATCACATAGGATCGAACAGGATATATTATTATTGTAATATGTCGGATAGGATCGTATATGAGAGTATAGGATTATTTAGGATTTCATAGAATCAGGATTAAATCGGAAAGATTGGGCTGGTATTGTATATTATTGTATAGAATCAGATAGGATCAGGTAAGATCGGATAGTATTGCATAGAATAAGGTAGCATATAATAGGATAGATGAAGATAGGACAGTATACGATCGAACGATAGGATATGATTGTATAGACTCCCATATAGTCGGATATGATTGTATAGAATCTAATATGACCGGGTATGAGAAGATAAAGTCTAATGGAATATAATTATATAAAATCGTATAGTTTCGTATAAGATAGAATACGATTGGTAAGGATAGTATAGAATCGGATAGCCTTGAATCAAATAATTAAGTTTAGTATAGAACATTATTTTATAGAATCAGGATATAATAGATTCGGATCAGTTGGCATATAAATGGATAAATGAAGATAGGATAGGATAGGATCGAATAAAGCCAAAGAAGATCGCATAGGATCAAATAGGATCAGATTGAATTGTATAGAATCTAATATGATCGGATATTGAATTATAGAATCGGATAGAATATGATTGCATAATATAGGATAGGATCGTATATGATAGGATATGATAGTTTAGAATCACATATCATCGAATATGATTGAATCGGAAAGATAGGGTGGTTTTCGATACGATCGTATAGAATCAAATGACAGTCGAAAAGATAAATATAGGATTCAATAGGGAGGACTTATATCAAAGAAGATCACATAGGATCGAATAGGATAGGATCGAATATGATTTTATAGGATCTAATATGGTGGGATATAAGAGGAAAGAATTCGATAGAATTTTATGGTTTGAAATCGGAAAGGATCTTATATAGTAGGATAGGATTGTTGAGGATTGTATAGAATCGAAGGGGATTGATTCGGATAGAATAAGACAACAGAAGATCGAATAGAAACAAAAAAGATCGCATATAATTGAATAGGATAGGATCGGATATGATTCTGTAGAATCTAATATGGTGGGATATAAGAGGAAAGAATTCGATAGAATTTTATGGTTTGATATCGGAAAGGATCGTATGTAGTATAATATGATTGTTTTGGATTCCACAGTATCAATTAGGATTGAATCGGAAAGGTAGGACTGGTATTGGATATTATTGTATAGAATCAGATAGGATCAGGTGGGATCGGATATCATTCCATAGAATCAGGTGGCATATAAGAGGATAGATAAAGATAAGACAGTGTACGATCGAACGAAACAGAAGATGATCGCAAATGATCGCATAGGATAGGACGGGATATGATTGTATCGTTTGTATAATATCGGATAGTATCGTATAGGATAGGATATATAGAATATAGATAAGGATAGTATAGAATCGTATAGGCTTGAATCAGATAGACTCAGATAGGATAGGATCGGAAAGGATAGGATAGGATCGAATAAAAACAAAGAAGATCGCATAGGATGATAGAATCGGATAGAATGTGATTGCATAATATAGAATAGGATCGTATATGATAGGATATGATAGTTTAGGATTGCATAGAATCAAATAGGATTGAATCGGAAAGATGGGGCTGGTATTGGGTATTATTGTATAGAATCAGATAGGATCAGGTAGGATCGGATGGTTTTGCATAGAATCAGGTGGAATATAATAGGATAGATGAATATCGGACAGTATATGATCAAATGAAACTAAAAAATATCGCAAAGGATCGAATAGGATAAGATAGGATATGATTGTACAGACTCTAATATAGTCGAATATAATTGTATAGAATCTAATATGACCGGGTATAAGGGGATAAAGTCTAATGGTATATGGTTGTATAAAATAGGATAGGTTCCTATAGGACAGGATATGATTCTTAAGGATATTATAGAATCGGATATGCTTAAATCGAATAATTAGGTTTAGTATAGTCAGAGTAATAAACCGAGGCAATCACAACCTGTAATCTTTCTCCGCTTCCGCCCCTGAGCCTCACATTAATAACAGTGAGATTTTATATAATCTAATATGATCGGATACGCGAGGATAGAATCGGATAGGATATGATAGGATATTATTATTTAGGATTTTGTACAGTCGAAAAGGATTGAATCAGAAGGATAGAGCTGGTAATAGATATTATTGTATAGAATCAGATAGAATCCGGTAGAAACGAATAGCATTGTATAGAACAGGTGGCATATAAGCAGGTAGATAAAGATAGGATACTATAAATTCGAACTAAAAGGAGAGGATAGCATAGGATAGGATCAAATATCATTGCATTGAATCTAATATGATTGGATATTAGAGAATAGAATCAAATAGCATCGGATATGCGCGGATAGAATCGGAAAGAATATTATTTATAAACTCAGACAGCTCGGATATTATGGGATAAGGATTGGTAAGGATTGTATAGAATCGAATAGGATTAAATTGGATATGAGGGGATAGAGACGGATAGAATATGTTTGCATAAGATCAGATAGGATCGTATATGATAGGATACGAATGTTGAGGATTCTATAAAATCTGATAGAATTGAACCGGATATATGAGGATAGTATAGGATAAAACTGTATAGAACAGGATAGGATCGCGTAGTTTCGCATCAAATCAGATAGCATATAACCAAATAGAACAGAATAGAATCAGATATAATTGTATAGAATCTAATATGATATAATATGATAGTATAGAATATAATATGATCGGATATGAGAGGACAGAATCGGAAATAGCTTGATTGGATAAAACCGGATAAAATCATATATAATAGGATGGGATGGTTTAGGATTGTAAAAACTCGGATAGGATTAAATCAAATAGATAAGGGAAGCATAGGATATTATTGGATAGAAAAGGTTATGATATGATTGTACAGAAACGGATATGATATAATTGTATAGGATCGAATGTGATATGATTGTATAGAATCGGATAGATTAGGATAGGAGAGAGCATGACAGGGTCGGGTAGAATCAAAGAATTTTAAAAAGTATAAAAGCTGGTAGAATTGTATAGAATCAGATATTGCAGAACTGAGCAGATTTATATATTACAGGATAGGTCAGGATACGTTAAAACATGATAGAAAAGGATAGAATAGAATTGTTATTGAATTGCATAGTATAGGATATGAAATTATAGGACAGAATTGGATAGGATATCATAGGATCGAATAGAATCAGAAAAAAATCAAAGGAGATTGTATAGAATCGAATAGGATCGAATAAGATCGAATAGGATAATATATAATATCATTTTATCAAATTGGATAGATTCAAATAGGATCTGAAAGAATCAAAATAGGTGTATGAAATGGGATTGAATAAAATTTAAAAAAATTATATACAATCGAATAATATTGGACAGAACCGAATAGAATATAATTTTATATGATCGGATAGGATTGACTCAGACAATCTAGTATAGTATAGGATAGGATCCGGTAAGGTATAATAAAACCGGATAAAATTAGATACTAGATGATGGCCTGGATTCGGTTAGGATAAAAAAATATCGTATAGGATCGAATAGGATTAGATAGAATATAATTGTATAGAATCCGAGAGGGTAGCATAGGATTCAACATGATTGTATAAAACCAAATTGGACCGGATAGAATTGGATAGACTACAAATAAATATACACAGATACTATAGAGTCGAATATATCCAGATAGTATAAGGTAGGATCTAATAGAATCAAAAAAGCTCATACTCATTAAAATTGTTTGTAATAGGATCGGATAGGATAAGATAGGATAATATGTAAGGACAGGATAGAATTAAATCAAAGATTCCATACTATTTGATAGGAAAAAATATGGTATGATTATATAGAATCGTATAGATTAGGATAGGAGAGGACATCACAGGAGCAGGTAGGATCAAAGAATCTTGAAAAGGATTAAATAAAATAGGACAGGATCAGATGGGAATATATAGAATCACAAAAGGCAGAATTGAACACATTTGGATAGGACATGATAGAAAGGATATTGTAGAATATAAAAGAATGGGATATAATAGAATTTTTATCGATTCGGATAGAATAGCATATGATATTTTTGGACACGATTGAATAAGATATGATAGGGTCGAATAGAATCAGATATAATCAAAAAAGATCACATATGATTAAATGGGATAGGAAAAAATCAAATCGGATTTAATTCCATTTAATCAGATTAGATCGGTGCAGGTAGGATAGGATAAAATCGGATACGATCAGATAGTTGAGGGCAGTATCGAGTAGATTAGAATAACAAAAGTTCTTACAGGTTCAAATAGGATCGGATAAAATATCATTGCAAAGAACCCGATAGGCTCTGATAGGATACGAAAGGATCAGATAAAATATTTCTGTATAGAAATGAACTAGATCGGATAGAATAGGATAGGGCAGGAATTATTAGAAACTGACATGATAGAATCGGATATATCAGCATAGTATAGGCAAGGATCTGATGGATCTTGTTGGATAATAGCATATCAGATAAAATCAAAGAAGATGGAAAAATATCGAAAATGATAGGATCGACTAGAAAATGATTGTAAAAATGGAATAGAAGCGGATAGGACAGTATAGGATAATACAGGGCGAGATAGAAGAATATGGGACTATATAAGAATTTGATGGGATTAAATTAAAGAAGATCACATGGTATTGAATATAATAGGATAGGATATGATTGAATAGAATCGGATATCATCAAATAGGATAGGAATGGATCGAATCGTTTAGTATCAGTGAAGATCGCACAGGATTAAATAGGATATGATTCTGTAGAAAAGGGCAAGATGGAATTGGGTGGAACAGGATATGATATAATAGAGCAGGATCAGATAGGATAAGATATGATAGGGTCACATAGAATCAGATAGAATCAACGAAGGTCGCATAGTGTTGAATAGAATAGGATAAGATTAAATAGGATCGTATATGATATGATTCTATAGAATCGTATAGGACCGAATAGGATCGTATACGATATGATTCTATAGAATCGGATAAGAACGAATAGGATCGTATACGATATGATTCTATAGACTCGGATAAGATCGAATAGGATCGGGAAACATCGATTTGAATAGAATTAAATAAGGTCAGATAGGATCAGATAGTATATAACTGTATAGAAACGGAACGTCTACAATTATTAGACAGAATAAGATATAATACGGCAGGTTTGGATAGAACAGGATATCACATTTCGAATATAATCGGATAGAATCAAATAATATGGCATAGAATCTAATAGGATCGGATCATATCAGATATGATATGATTTTATTAAATCGGATAGGAGCAAATAGGAACAAAAATGATCGAATCAGATAGAATCCAACAAGATCGCATAGGACCAAATATGATATGATTGTATAGAATCAGAAAAGATAGAATTGGAAAGAATAGGATATGATAGCATAGGGCAGGATTGAATAGGATAGGATATGGTCTAATTGAATCAAATACAATCGAATATCGCATAGGCTCGCATAAGACCAGAAAGGATCAAATCGGATGGAGTCGTCGAAGATCACATAGGATCAAATAAGATGTGATTTTACAGAATCAGACAAGATATAAGTGAATAGAATTGGATATGATATTATAGGACAGGATTGGGTAGGAAAGGATATGATAGGGGCGAATAGGATCGGATAAAATCAAAGAATATTACCGGATAAGATAGGATAGAATCGGAAAAGGTGCAATAGGATCGGAAACTTTCGGATAGAATCGCATAAGATGAAATAGGATCGGATAAGATCGAATTGGATCGGATATGATATGGTTTTATAAAATCGGATATGATCGCAGAAGATCGAAAAGGATCGATTTGAATTAAATCGTAGAAGATATCATACGATCAAATAGGATATGACATTACAGTATCAGAAAAGATCGAATGGAATAGGATATTATGTCATGGGACAGGATCGGATAAGAAAGGATATTATAGGGTCGTATAAGATCGGATAGAATCAAAGAATATCACATAAAATTAAATAGGATTCGGTGAGGTGTAGGATCGAATAAGATGCAATAGGATCGGATGGAATCGAATAAGATGCAATAGTATCGGATAGAATCGAATAAGATGCAATAGGATCGGATAAGATCGAATTGGATCGGATAGGATATGGTTTTATAAAATCGGATATAATCGCAGAAGATCGAAAAGGGTCGATTTGAATTAAATCGTAGAAGATATCATACGTTCAAATAGGATATGACATTACAGAATCAGAAAAGATCGAATGGAATAGGATATTATGTCATAGGACAGGATCGGATAAGAAAGGATATTATAGGATCGTATAAGATCGGATAGAACCAAAGAATATCACATAAAATTAAATAGGATTCGGTGAGGTGTAGGATCGAAAAAGATGCAATAGGATCGGATAGAATCGAATAAGATGCAATAGGGTCGAATAAGATCGAATAGAATCGAAAAAGATCAAATCAAAAATATCAAAAGATCACAAAAAGATCACATCATATCGGACAAGACATAATTGGATATAATAGGATTTTATATAATAGTATAAGATGGGATAGGATAGAATGTAATCAAATGAAAATAAATCGAAAAGGATATGATTGTATAGAGTCGGATACATTCGAATAACAGCGGAAAGGATCGAATTCGATAAAATCAAAATATATCACATAAGATCGGATAGGATATGATTGTATAAAATTGGAACAGATAGAATTGTATAGTATATAATATGATATAATAGGACAGGATCGGATAGGAAAGGATAGGATAGGGTCGCATAGAATCGAATAATATTACATAGGATCGCATCGGGCCGTATAGAATATGATTATATAGAATCGAATCAGATATGATAGGACAGGATATCGGACCTGATATGTCCGTATTGACGTATTGAACTGGATAGGATCGTATAGAATAGGATAGTATTGTATTGGCTTGTACAGAATCGGATAGAACCGAATAGGAGCGGATAGGAGGAAAAAAAAGCGAAAAAATAATTACAAAACGAAATTGTGCGAAATATTCAAATTCCTTATTGAAAAAAAAGAATACGAAAATAATTATTATTTAATAAAAAACAAAATTATAATTATTATCGCAATCAGAAAACCCGAATTTTCAAAAAACCGATATGAAAAAATTCCCTCAGATAATAAATTGTCTCATTTTCAAATTCCCGAAAAAGGCAAATTGACAAAAGACAAATTGATATAAAAAAATTCAAATTCCTAAAAATAAAAAATAGACGAATTTTGGAATTTCTCAGAATAGCAAATAGCCGAATTTTCAATTTTCGGATAATGGTAAATTGAAAAACTTTCGAATTTAGAGAAAAAGTCAGTTTCCGAACTTTCAAATAACCACACGAAAAATCAATAGTTTTTTTTACTATTGACTAATTTCGGTTATTTTAAATTTTCGTTTTAAAGATTTCGTGAGTAAATATTTTCAATAGTTTTATTTTTATAAGAAAATTTAAAATTTGGGGAATTTTTATTTTTCAGTATTTCTGTGATTATTTTTTCTGTTCTAAAAAATCTTTTAATTGCATAAGAATTGTCTTCTAAAAATAAATTTTTCCAGGAACTTGACCTGCTTTTATTTCTTAATTCGATTTACCTTACCTATTTTGATTTTGTACTAATTTTAGTTTTTGTTATTTTTAGAATCAGGCCTCTTAAAGTTGTTTTTATCAATATCTTAACTATTCTCATTAAATTAAATGCTCACGCAAGGCAGGAAACTTTTCTCATATTTATTCTACGCAAAAGCTCCGAATTGCTATAATTTCTTAAATTACTAAGTCGTTTGCGTGCTTCTCGTTAATGACGCACAATTTACTTAAGTATATTTTCGATCTAAAAATAATGACGGAACATTATTTGGTATCAAGTTCTTCATTAAATATTAACTTTGCGAATTTAAATAAAAAAATAGTTTGAAAATAAATTCTGAAAAAAGTTCTATTCTTTTGCTTTTATTTTCACATTTGATACACTGGGGATCATTTTCACTAATGGTGGAAAGAAAAGTGGAGAGCCCTTCAGTAAGGGTGTATCGAATTTTCCAGGAAAAATCAGTCTCGCAGAGTTAGAAGCCTTTTTTATCCGGGAAAATAAGAATGAAGAATTTTATAAAAAAAATGTTTTGTTAGAGTGGCTTGAATATAGAATTTCAAGATCAAGTGTCTATACAAAAAAGCCCACGCTTTAAAATTTTTAAGAGGCGAAAATTTGTTTTGTGTCAATTTTAATTAATTTAGGTTTAATAATAATTAAATTAATTTAAATTTTAATTCATTTTATTTGTTTTGTTTTATTAATAAAAAAGACAAGAATACAAGAAAAATTATTTAATATACTTTATATAATTAAATTCAATTTTAATAAAAATTTTATTGGATTAAATAAAATTATTAAATAAAAGATTGAATAAAAAATTTTGGAATAATATTGAAATACTAGCAAAAAACTATCTGATATAAAAAGAAATTTATCGAATCAATTTTTATAAAAATTTATTTTTAAATTTGTTTTAACTAACATTCTGGAAGATGGAATATTAACATTAAAACAATTATAAATTAAAAATTAGACAATTATAAACAAACATTTAAACAAATACATTTTATAACTATTAAATATACTTTTTTTTTAGAAATTTAGATGAAAATTAATCTCTTTTGGCTGAGGATTCAATTTATTCTGTTAAAAATTAATCTTTTTTAGTCCACTTCAACTATTTTTGGTATAAAAAAAACTTTTTTTTAACATTTAAATATTTTTTTGAAAATAATTTTTTATAGTTAAAACTTACGCCCGGAAAAATGATAATGAAACATTAAAAAAAAAGGTTTTATAAAGTGGATTGAATATTAAATTTCAAGATCAAGTGTCTATACAAAAAAGCCCACGCTTTAAAAGATTTAAGAGAAGAAAATTTATTTTGTATCAATTTTAATTAAATTAATTTTAATAATAATTACATTAATTTAAATTTTAATTAATTTTATTAATTTTGTTTTATTAATAAAAAAGACAAGGATACAAGAAAAATTATCTGATATACCTTATATGATTAAATTCAATTATAATAAAAATTTTATTGGAGAAGCTTGTTGCAGATTAAA
>JAAAKG020180218.1:0-26073 GCA_010014905.2 Druon quercuslanigerum
AAAAAAAAAAAAAAAAAAAAAAAAAAAAAAAAAAAAAAAAAAAAAAAAAAAAAAAAAAAAAAACTGCTCGAAAAGCAAATTTTAAAACCAAAAGCCAACAAGCAAAAATCTATGAATTTAATAAAAAACCAAAGTTCAATCCTTTTAAGAATTTAAAAACTAGTCCTGAATTCGGCTTTATAATCACATTTTCTTGTCGTTTTTATATTTATCACAGTATTATCACAGCAGCATCAAGGCAAAAAATAAATAAATAAAATATTGCCCTTCAGGATGGTTCGAGCAAAAAGAAGAGCACAGGAGAAAATCTAATTGCTTTGTTATATGAAAAATATTATTGGATTGGTATGGAACTCAGTGACACTTTTACTTACCTACGCGAGTCTTCAAAAGAGTCTCGGCTGAAGTCCTCGTACATGCCTCTACTACAACAGCGGTACAATAAATCATCGATTCCATTGATGGTTCCTTTTTTAACAGATCGCCCACCCTCAAACCAATCCAAACTTTGCCAACATTTTACATTTAATTTCCGATAATTATCATTAAAAAGGTTTCTAAAACATTTTCTAATTACGTGATTTTTTTTCAATTGTTTCATGATTTAAAAATCAGTCTTGCAAGCTCTGATCCCGCTCTTATCGAGAAAAATCAATTCATTTGTTTACCATTTTTGGTCTTTTACCACCTCGCATCTTTTTTTATCAATAAAAGACGGAAAAACTAAAAAATTTAATTTTTAATTTCAGAATTGCTGTAACCTCGATGGCAAAATACAAAATCCAGAGAAAGAAGAATTAAGCTAAGAAAAGCCATTATGGCCTCCCACCTCGAATCTTTTTTTGTCAATAAAAGACAGAAAAACTAAAAAATTTAATTTTTTATTGCAGAATTTCTGTAACCTCGATGGCAAAATACAAAATCCAGAGAAATAAGAATTAAGAGCAATAACAGCCATTTTGCTCTTTCACCACCTCAGACCTTTTTTTGTCGATAGAAGATAGAAAAATTAAAAAAAATCAATTTTTATTTTAGAATTGCTGTAACCTCGATGGCAAAATACAAAATCCAGAGAAAGAAGAATTAAGCGAAGTAAATGTCATTTTCTTCTTTTTCCACCTCGTAACTTTTTTCGTCAATAACAAGACAGTAAAAAATAAGTTTAAAAAAAATTTCTCTTCAATTACTGTAACCTAAACGGCAGAATTTCAAACACCAAAGATTGACATTTTATCTAAATTTTTCCTTTCCTCACTTCGAGACTTTTTTTATGAATAAACTCGCCAAAAATGGAAATATTGGAATAATTTCTTTTGCAATTGATTAGTCTTGATGGCAGGTCATACAAAAAAAAAAGCTTACCAAATATAAGTGTCTTGGCAAGACTGATTTGATTGGAGAGAGATATCAAATCGTGAAACTGTTGACAAAGATGAGTTGGCGAGGGCGGTAACCACTGAATGAAATACTCACCTGAATCGGCCGTTGTTGCCACTTGGAGGGGGTGATCGCCTGCTGAACATGCCGTAATCATTGCTGCGGGAGAAGCCGCTATCGCGCATGGATCCCATACCTAGAGGAGGCATAGGAGGTATTGGATCTCGTCTTGGGGCAACTGGAGGCAGATAAGAATCGCGCATGGAACTTCCCATGTCACGGCCAGACATACCCGTCATACTTGGAAACCGCCTTTCGTACAGATCCCTGGTGTCATCAAATCCTCGCCTATCGTAGTAGCTGTCGTAATCCTGTAAAGAGAATTAGATTTAGATCTTTCATTTATTTCGGTTTTTATTTTCTTTATTTGTTTTAAATCAAGAATATATGCTCCTGTTGATATTTCAATTTCAATTTTGAATCGCCGAAATAGCTAAAGTTATTAAAAATTAAAGAAATATTAATTACAGACTACATAACCAAAAATGCTGTTTTATTTTTAACAAAATAATTGAATCGTCAAGCTAGAAAGTCCAGCAAAAAAGTTAATTTTCGACCAAGACGAATTTCCGATTAAAATTTGTCAAATAAGAAAAAACAAAATTAAAAAAATAGCTACATTATCAAGCAAATAAGATGAATTTTGCATAAGACAATTTAATTTTTTTTAACAAAAATTTCAAGCTAAAAATCAAATAGGACTTTAATAACAAGAATGGAATTCTTAACCATAAATATGAAACTTCTACTAAAGGACTTTAATTTTTTTTTACCTAAAAACATGATTTTTTTTTTCAAAGCAGTTCAAATTTTAATCAATTAGTTGAATTCTTAAAAAACATATATACGTATAATGTATACACATACAAACTAATTTTAAAAAAGTTAAATTTTCAAACAAAAAATGTATAATCTTATCCAAGAGGACGAACTTTTTGTCCAAATAGACGCATGTTTATCAAAACAGTAGAATTTTCGACAAAAAAACTATGACTGTACAATCCAGAGACAAATTTTTAATTTAAAAAATAATACTTTTTAACAAAACTTCAATTTTCAACAAAATAGTTTACTATTTAACCAACTAATTAAATTTTCTACCTAAAGATTAATTCCAAGCAAAAAAGTAATAGTTTCATTTTTAATTTTCTTTCCAAAGTTATGAATTTTAAAACCAAAAAGACGAGTTTTTAAGAAAATAATAAATATTTGAGTTTTTTAATAAATAATATATCAACACAATATTACCACCTCGCATCTTTTTTATCAATAGAAGACGGAAAAATGAAAAATTTTCAATTTTTATTTTAGAATTGCTGTAACCTCGATAGCAAAATACAAAATCCATTTTTGTCTTCATCGAGGTTACAGCAATTCTAAAACAAACAAAAAAAGTCAAAACAAAAATTAATTTTCGGCAAAGCAGTTCAATTTTCAACTACATTTTTTCTTTAAACATTGGCATATTTAACTAACAAAGGGTATATTTCAACATAGAAATATTAGTTTTTCATCAAAAAGCCGAATGTCGAACTAAAAAAAGGAATTTTAAACATAACAAAAAAATAATATCGAATTTTCAACAAAACAGTTCTTTTACCCAAACAGGTCAATTAAAAAAAAATCAATTTAACAAAATAGTCAAACTTTTAACCTGACAACATTTTTTTAATGAAAAATGTAATCGTAGATATAGAAAAAAAAATTTGAATTTAAAAGTTGAATTCAACCAACAAAATTAATTTTAAAAAAAGTTAAATCCTCAAACAATTGCTATTAGTTTTAAACTAAAAACAATTGAAATTTCTACTAAAAAAAGGTGAATTCTTAAAACAAAAAGACAAATCGAAACAAGTTAAATTTTCAACAAAATAATTATATTTTCATGAAAATAGCTGCATTTTTAATCAAATATTTGAATCTTCTACCTGCAAAGATGAATTTTAACTTAATAATCCAATTTTCAAATTCAAATATTTCGTCTCGAAAAATATAGTTCCAAGTTATCATTTTCAATGCTCTAAATTCAAGAATTAATGCATTACATTAAAAAAAATTAAATCATTTTAAGCAATTTTAAGCTAGAAATATTAAAAATTGAACTATTACATTTTTTCATGGACTTTCTTTAATTAAAAGTTATTTTTACTTAAATAGTTAAAAAAATCCTTAAAATGCTTTAAAATTTTATTTCAAAATCTTGAAATATTTACATGTTGCTTGACATTTTTTATCTCAAAATTAATTTTTTCGAAATAAAAAACCATTTTCAATTTTTTTTTTAGTAAATGTTATTTATTCTTCTGAAGCCTATCAAATTTTAAAAAAGCTTCTAAACGCCGACAAAGCCTGGAAACAAATGCCCTGACAATTTCAGGTTTTTTATCCAGGTATCGAAAGTTATTTCCAGGTATTATTTTTCGCAAGTTTATCATAAGCAATGTTCTTTTTAGATTCTTAAAATTTAATTAATATAAAAGGTATTCTTCTTAAACATTTTAGCACGATAGATTAATTTTAAATAATACTAAGAACATAATTTACTATTTCTTGAATTTGTTTCGTAAGTCCATGAATTTGAACAATAACTAAAACAAATTTTTATATTATCTACTTATACTCAAAATTCACTGCATATTTAGATAAAATAATGTACTCACTATATTAAATTAAAACCGATTTAAATTCCAAACTTTTCAAGTAGACATTTCGATCTTCAAAAAGATAAAGGAATTTTCAACTAAATAGTCGTATTTTCAACGAAAATGATTAATTATGTTACCAAAAAATATGATTAAAAAACATTTAATTCTCAATCAAAAACTAAAAAAGATAAATTTTGAACCTAGTCAAAATAATTAGACACAAAAATGAACTAGTTGAATTTTAAACAACAAAAATGAATTTTCAAATGAAATTATCAATCTTTATCTGGAACAGTTGACCTTCTAACAACAAAAAAAGAATTTTCAAACAAAAACATTAATTTTTATCAATAAAGACGATAGAAAATTCCCTGGGTTTTAAAATGATAAACATAAATTGTCAACCAACAATTAAATAGTTAAATTTTCAATTCAAAGTTAATTTTTCCCCACAGAGATGAAATTTCAACTCAAAGAATGTAAATTTTTATTAGAATACTTGCATTTTGCAGTAAAAAAGAAGGTAACAAAAACTATATGAATTAAACCAAAAAGATGAATTTTTAACTCAAATTATGACTAGAATCATTAAATTTTCAACAATAAAGTTAATTTTTCAACCCAGAAGATTAATTTCTACTCAAAAAGGGTAAAATTTTAAACTAAAAAAGACAATTTTTTTAACTAAATATTGAATAGTTAAGATTTTCAATAAAAAAAATTTTAACAACAAAAAATCGAACAAATAAATTTTGACACCAAAATAGTTAAAAGTTGCAACCGAAATAGTTCAACTTTCAGTGAAAAATTTAATTTTGAGTAAACGAAAAAAACGATTTTTCAACAAAATAGCTTACTTTCCAACAAGAAATCAATTTTTAACAAAATAGCAACGACACGAGATTTAAATTTGCAATAAAAAATAATTTAATTAAACCGAAAAGAATAAATTTTCAGCAAAATATATGAATTTTTAATCTAACACTTGATTTTTCATTTAAAAGAAAAATTATTTCAAAGAAAAACCAATTTTTCAACCAAATCCACTCATATAAACAGGGTGTCTACTCAAATACTTGAAAAAAATTCGCTCACAATTCCAGGTCTTTTTCCAGGTATGATTTTTCGCGAGTTTGTTACAAATAATGTTCCTTTTTAGTTTATAGGAATTTAATTAATATTACAAGCTTTTCTTAAATATTTTAGCACGATAGATTAAATAAATAATGCTAAAAACATAATTTCGTGTAGAATTTTGGATTTTAAAAAAGATAGCTTAATTTTCAACAAAGAGGATTCATTTTTAACAAAAAATACGATTTAAAAAAAAAAAAAAACCAACAAAAAAAACCATTAATCCTCAATCAAATAGTTGGATTTTCAACTGAAAAAGATCAATTTTAACCTTTAACGAAATAGTTTTATTTTCAACCAAAAACATAAATTAATTGCTAAAAATAATCAATATTTAATTGCAATACGTGAATTTTTAAGCAGGACAATTAATTTTCTAGTAAGAAATACGTTTCTTAAATTATATATTAATTTTTAACAAAAAACTTGAATTTTCAATTTAAAAGGGCCCACTTTTAACTAAATAGAAATTATTAACCCAACTCATGAATTTCCAACTAAAATGATAAATCTTTAACTCAAAAAAGTGAATTTTAAACAAAAAGGTAAGTTTTTGAGAAAATATTTCAATTTTGAACAAATTAGTTTTATTTTTTAACCAACCGATGAATTTTCTACTATTTTAGACCATGTAGACAACAAAAAATTGAAGTCAAAATTAAAAATACATGAATGCTTAACGAAATATTTGGATTATCAAATACCAACGAAGACGAATTTTAAATTAAAAAGATAAATTGTCAAACAACAATTGAATAGTTAAATTTCAGTTAAAAAATTAATTTTCAATGAACATGGAAACTACAAATAGATTGATGATTCTTTAACTAGAATAATTAAATTTCCAATAAAAAGAATTATTTTCAGCCCAGGAGATTGATATATACCAAAACGTCAACATTTGCAACCAAATATTTAGATACACCAAACTCTCGCTTTCAGTCCCCCCGTTCTCGGCCCCAGTTACACCTCCAGTGAAAAAAATACTACATTTCAGGCAAAGAAAAAACGAATTTTGAACAAAACAGCTGATTTTCAACTGAAATAAATTTTTTTAAATTAAAATTATCTTTAATAACAAGAAATTAAATTTTAACAAAAAAGTAACTGCCAACCGAGTAATTAAATCTTTATTCAAAAGAGAAATTCGGAACTAAAAACTATGTTAGTTGGTATTTCAACCAAAGACTTAAATTTTAAAAAAAAATATTGAATCAAATCAAAAAGAATAAATTTTCAACCAAGACTTTTCAATTAAAACCGATAAATTTTCTACTAAAAGCAGAAGAGTTGACACAATTCCCTGATATTTCCAGGCTTTTTCAGGCAGGGAAGACACCCTGTTTAAGTAATAAGACTTTCAATTTTTAACGTTAAAATCTGAGACAATTCTAAAATTTTAAAATGATTCCGTATCGTCTTGTAAAATCACAATTATTATTCACTTTTAAATCTAAAAGTACAATTTCATTCAACTGTACTTTAAAATTCGTTAAATTATAATATAATCTTAACCCTCAAATGGCACACTTGTGCGATTTTTTCCTTCTTTTTTGCAATGTTAATACTTTATACTTAACATATTGAACGTATAATAATCATCTAGTATATATTACTCATATTTAAAAAATATATATTTATCATAGCGTCTTAAAAAAAATTGAAAATTGATTCGGTGCGAATTCGCACCAGTGTGCCCTTTGAGAGTTAAAAATTAAAAATGGCAAATTTTTTTAATGAAAGACCCTGAATTTACTTAGCAGGGAATCAATAAAATAAATAAAATGGTGAATGAAAAAAGAAGAAGAAGAAAAAGACTCACCCCAAAACGGCCGCCACCCATCAACCTGTCCCGGAGGAAAGGAGGGGGTGGAGGTGGTGGGTAGGGGTCACGTCCAAACATGCGGTCCCGGAATCCGTTTCTGTCAGGTCCGCCGCCTCCCATTCCGCCCTTGGGGCACTCCTTGGACCAGTGACCGCCGCGTCCACATCGGTAGCACTGCTCAGGATCACCCATTCCCGGCCTCTGTCGCACACGGCTCGTCGACACCTGCACCTTCATCGGCTGTCCGTCGACAATCTGTCCGTTCAGCTCCTTGATCGCGTCGTTCACGTCACCGGTCGCCTCGAGATGGACAAATCCGTAGTTGCGGACAATGTCGCACTCGACGACCGTGCCAAATTTGGCAAAGAGCTCGCGCACCTGGGGCGCCTTTGTATTGTCTGTCAGATTCCCGACAAAGATCTTCGTCGTCGGGGTATTCGGGCCCTTGCGACTCTTGGCCGCCTCACACTTTATCGGCTGCCCGTGCACCATCTGTCCATTCAAATTTTGAATTGCGTTCCTTCCGGCTTCCTCATTCTCCAAGTGCTAGGCGCAAGAGAGAAAATAATAGAGCCGGTGTAATAAAATGTAGGGAGGAAGAAGACTTGAAAACAATTCAAGTTAAATTATTCCAAATAAACCAAATGGATTGCAAACAATTTTTTAAAGAAACCTTATTATTCGATTGATTTACGTAAAATTGAAAATGTATTATTATTATTTATTTACAATTTATTTATTGTTGAAAATGGAAGAAAATTGCATTTTCAACAGATGAAATTTTAATTGTCAAAAATTGAAAAAAATTAAGAAATTAATGTTTGGACAGTTATAATAACTTGGAAAAAAATAAACAATAGATTTTAAAGTGCTTAAAATTGAAGAACATTGAAACTGAATTTTCAGCTATTGAAACTTAAAAACAAAATTGATTTTTTACTGCTTAAAAATAAAGAAAATTTATAATTAATTTGCTAAATTAAAAAATCCTATTGTTGAACAAGCTTCAACCGCGTATATTTAATTGAATTTTCAACTGTTCGAAATTGAAGAAAATTAATAGTTTAATTTTTAACAGGCAAAAATTAAATCGATCAGATTTGATCGTTTAATTGAATAAATAAATAAATGAAAAATAAATTTTTTTAAACTAAAAATTCAATTCTTTCCATTTTCAATAGCTGAAAATTTGACGCGAAATTGGACTGTCAGAGTGCTTCAAAAATAAGTTATAGTGAGAAAAAAATTTTATTCTTGAATTAAGTGTTTTTTAAAAATAAATATTAAAAGAAGTATGGCCTATAATTTGCGAAGCCGCAGCGTCAGAGATCAGCTGCAAGAAGACGACGTCGATGAAAAGGCGCTTAGAAATATGTATTAAATGTGCAGGAATAGAACAATAAAACTTATCACTTATGATTACAATTTTTTTATATAACCGCAAAACACTTTTGCATAAAAATATGTAAAAATTGGGGTCCACAAGACACCAAGTGTCAGCTAAGTTATTTTTTGGAGGTGTCATTCATGGGTTAACTTGATAAATAAAATTAAACTTAAAAAAAAAAATTGAATTTTCAACTGTTCAAAATTAAAGAAAATTTTCATTGTATTTTCAACATTTGAAAATTCAATTTACTTTCAATTTTCAACAATTGGCAATTCAATTGATTAAAATTAAAGGAAATTAAAATTTCGAAGTAAAAATTAAAGATTCAATAATTAAAACTTGACCAGAAATTAAAAATCGATTTTAAATTGTTTAAATGTAAGAATTTTAAATTTTTATCAGTTGAAAATTGTAATGCTGAAAATTGAATTTTTAACTTTTGAACAGCTAAAAATTAATTTTTCTTCTTTAATTTTAAGCAGTAGTAACGTTTAATTGTTTGAAAATTGAACAAAAGTAATAACTGATGTTTGGATAGTTGAAACTTGGAAAAACATAAACAATAGATTTTAAACTGTTTAAACACCTATTATTAAAACTTGAGGGAAATTAAAAAATGATTTGTCAACTGCTTAAAATTTAATTTTCAACTATTGAAAATTGAAAGGAAAATTATTTTTCACTGTTTAATATTAAGAAAAATTTATCATTGATTTTTCTGAATTAAAAAATTCTATTGTTGAAAAAAATGAAGAGATTTGAATAAGAACTGCTGAAAATTCTATGTTTAAATTTTCAACTGTAAAATGAACAAAATAAAAACCTGAATTTTTAACTGTTTGAAAGTTCAAATTGAATTTTCAACAGATTTTTGAATATTTAATTTTTGATATTGAACAAAATTAAAAATTGAATTTTTAACAGGTGAAAATCAATTGTTTTCAATTTCGAACAATTAAACGTTTAATTATTTAAAATTGAAATTTCAATTTTTGAAAACGTAACAAAAGTAGAAATTGCGGTTTTAACAGTTGATTTGAATTTTTAACAACTCATTTTCAACAACTTAAAATTCAATTGTTTGAAATTGAACAACATAAAAAACTGAATTTTCAATTGTTCGAAATTGGAGAAAATTGAATTTTTAACAGCTGAAAATTCAATGTTTAAATTTTCCACACTTGAAAACTTAATTGTTTAAAACTGAAAATAAAAAAATGAAATTTAAAATTTTTAGGAAATGGAAGATAATTAAATTATTCAACTGTTTGAAATTGAAGAAAATGGTTTTTTTAACAGATAAAACTTTAAATTGATAATTGAACTTTCATGAAATAAAAACTCGATTGTTGAAAATTGATAATTAAATTTGCAACAGATGAAAATTCAATTGTTGATCATAGGAACAATTGCTAATTGAAATTTTAACATTTGAAAATTCTATTCTTGAAACACTGAAGAAAATTGAATTTGTTATTGAAAGTTGACTTTTTAACCCCCTAATCAAAGAAAATTTGATAAATGAATTCTCAAAATTAAAAAAATCTATTGTTGAACTTTAAAAAAATTGAATTTTTAACGATTTTTGTAAACTTTCAACAGTTGAAAATGCAATTGTTTAAAATTGATGTTTGGACAGTTGATACTTTAAAAGAATTAAAATTGAATTTCCAAATGTTCGAAATTATGAAAAATTTGATAATTGAATTTTGAAAAATTAAAAATTCTAGTGTTGAACATTGCAGAGAATTGAATTTTTAATACCTGAGAATTTAATGTTTAAATCAATTTAAATTAAATTTACGAAAATTGATTTTTCTATTTTTGAGCACTGAAGAAAATAGAAGTTTTAACAATTGAAAGAGTATTGTTTTTCAATTTTCAACAATTAAAGATCGATTGTTTAAAATAGAAGCAAATTGAAATTTCGAAGCAAAAACTGAAGTTTTAACCGTTGAAACTTAACAAGAATTAAAAATGTATTTTTCAACTTCGAATTTTTAACTGCTGATACTAGAAGAAAATGGATCTTTAAATTTTCAAAAGGTAAAACTTCAATTTCTTAAAATTAAATTTTGAACTGTTTCCAATTGAAGAAAATCTCGGAAAACTCAAATTTCAATTTTAATCATTTCGAACTTTTAAAAATTCAGAAAAAAAGCGAATTTTTTTTAAGAACAACTGTTAAAAATCTTATATTTACACATAACATGAGAAATTTTGAAAAAATCAAAACAATTTAAAAATATGAAAAAAACTTCATTGAATTCACCAACTTCGAAATGAGTTCAGAAAATTTTAGGCCAAGGCAAGCAAAAGAATTGGCTAAAATGTCTTAAAAGTTCAATGTGAGGATAAAAAGACTACAGGATCAATTCAATAAAAACTTTTGAAAATAAAAAAAATCAATTTACTTAAATAAAATTGAGTAAAATCAGAAGAATTAAAAAAATTCCAAGAAATTTTCAAAAAAATTCAGGACAAGTTAATAATATTTCAAGATGAGTGCCAAAAAATAATTTCAAATATTTGAAACCCTACTAATTCCTAACCAAAAGTGACGAATAACTATAAAAGAATTCAAATAGATCGGAAATTTAAAAGAACGAAAAAATCCATTTATATTTCAGTAAAACTTTATTGACTATAGAGAAATTTAAGGGATATGAGAAATATTCCATGAAATTTATGAAAAAAATTACTAAATTCATTAAGTTTGAAACGAGTTTCGAAAAATTAGACATTCAAAAGAATTTGATGAAATGCCATCTAATATTAGCAGTCGATTTTCTGCGATTTTCAGCCGTTAAATTTTCCAATGCAGAAAATTTCACTACAATTTTCTTTATTTTTTTAAACAATAGTTGCATTTTCCATTGAATTTTCAACAATGGAACATTCGATTTTTTATTTAAAAATTTTCTTCAAATTTCAACGAAAATTCGACTGTTAGTAATTGAAAACAATTAGAAAAAATTGAATTATTAACTGTTGAAAATAATTGACCGCTGAATTTTAGCAGCGGAAAACAAAAAATTGTAGAAATTAGAATTTCCAACTGTTGCTGTAAATTGAAGAAAATTTAATCGTAAAAATTTTTAAATTCAGTACGTTGAATTTCCCACTGTAGATAACTTCCGACTATCAATTTTTTATTTTCTTTAATCTTGAACTCTTGATAATTGAAGAAAATTCGAGAAAATTGAATTGTTACATGTTGAAAACGGAAGAAAATTAGTGGAAAATGCAACTATTAATTTTCTTCCATTTTCAACTGCCCGGCAAACAATTTTTATATACTTAAAAAAAGTATATTCTAAAATGTAGTATATTTTAGAAGTAAAATGGAAAATTTAAAAAGAAAGAAAAATATTTAATAAACAAAAAAATTTGAAACATATAAAAAGGGGAAATTTAAATAAGGAAAAACACAGGGTACTAGGGGAAGGAATCCGGAATTGGTAGGATATTTTCTCTTCTTTTTTTTTTTTTAAATCCAAAATTGTGATCTAGGGATTGAAAAAAAGCTCTTCTTACCACAAATCCGTAGTTTTTGACGACATCGCACTCAACGACCTTTCCGTACTTTTCGAAAAGGGGCTTGATATCGGCGTTGGAGGTTTTGTCGGCCAAGTTGCCGATGAAGATTTTGAAGGTGCCCACGCTGCTAAAACCCGGCATTTTTGGCTCGCTTTAGAACCTGCAATCCCAGTCAAAAAAAGGCGAATTAAAGGAAGGACATTCATTTTTACTTAATTTAAAATAATAAATATTCAAGAAAACAGCTAATTAAAAAATCATTTTTAACAAATTACAATTTAATTTAATCAGAAAATACGAATTTTAAAGGAAATAGTTGCATTTTTAACACATCAGTTGAATTATTAATCCAAAAATACGAATTTGCAACTAACAAAAGATGAACTTCCAAGTAATAATGTTAAATTATTAAACAAATATAATTTTCAAAAAAGTGTTGACTTCTGAAAAAAAAAGATTTGAATTTAACCCGAAAAGACATTTTCAACAGAGTAAAAATGGAAAGAGTTGAATTTGAAACTAAAATAAACACAAATTTTCCACACAAAAAATATACTTTTCAAACCATAAATGTAAAAGTTGAATTTTCACCTAAAAAGTTATTTACAATTTTAAGAAAACCGAATTTTAAACAAAAAAATCGATGCACATCTTCATTTAACCAAAGAATAAGAATTTTTAACAAAGCATTCAACCGAAACAATTTTAAATAAAAAAAATATATATTATTAAGAAAAAATGTATTATCCAACATTTTTTTAAGAACAAAATATCAAATTTCTAACAAGAAGGACGACTATTAAATAATGTTTGACTTTTTAACTAAAAAAAAATTTAAGTAAAAATTTAATAGTTAAATTTGAAACCAAAAACTTTAATTTTTAAACAAAATAAAAACAAATCTTCACATAAAAAAAGATACATTTTCAAGCAAAAATCTTTTAGTTAAATTTTCAGAAAAAAAAAAAAAAAAAACGAATGCCCCACTAAAAATTGAAAAAAAAAAAATACATTTCAATCTAACCAGATTACGAATTTTCAACATAGTTAAACTTTCAATCTAAAAAGTAACAATTTTTAACCAAGATTATTAATTTTGTACCAAAAAGGCGAATTTTGGACGAAATATATGAATTTTGACATAAAAAAAAACCTTTTTCAAGCAAAAATGTAATTCTTAAATTTTCAGCTAAAAAATTAATTTGTTAATAAAAACAAAAAACGTACTTTCAACAAGAGTTGAATTTTTAACCAAACCGTGGAATTTTCATTCCAAAAATACGAATTTTCAACCATGAACATTAATTTTATAGTTTTATACCAACAAGACGAATGTTTAACGACATACATAAATTGTATCAAAATAATTCCATTTCAACCAAAAAGAACCAATAAAAAATAAAAAACGGAATAGTTAAATTTTCCCTTAAAAAAAACGACTTTTAAAAAAAATTTTGTTCTAACAAAATAAAAAAAAATTATAAAATGTTAATCAAAAGAGGTAAACTCTCAACCAAAAATAGTTATTTTTTCTCATTGCGTTCCATTATTTCAGTGCGCATTTTATAGAGCAAAAAAACTGAAAAAAAAGTTAGAATTTAAAATTTCTGGAAAATAAAAGATCTCTTTTAAAAAAAGTCGGAAAATTGATAAAAAGAGTGTAAAACCTAATTTAAAAGCGAGTATAAAGTCTAAATCAAGATCAAAAACCTTCCAATATGGAAACGTTTAAACCAAGGAAATTAATTCTTACTAAATTAAAAAAAAAAAAGAACTGCGTGATGAAAAATTCTGGAAATTCAAAAATGAATCGAAATCCATGATAAAAATAATAAAATATACCACAGGAAGTACTCTAGTCGTCTCAGCTCACTTCTCTTTCTGTTTTTGCGCGAGATCGAGACCCAGCGAAATAAAAATGGCGAAACAAAAAAAAACGAACACGAACGCACGCCGGTGATTATGCAGAATCAAGGATGCCGTAATGGCGGTTGGTCGTTCAAGGACGAATATTGCGAATACGATATGCTCTTATTAAAATCTACTTTTACAATGTTTCACGGCAATTTTTTTCCTTCTACATGTACAAAATACATTAAAAGGCCCAATGAGACAGGCAGACAATTGTAAACTTCTGATAAGAAAAACGAAAGGTGGAATTTTCCACGCACACACTTGAAATTACGTCGTTTTGATGCGGCGGCGCACTTCGCGCTTCAGTGACGTGTCAATCGAGGTGTCGTTCTGAAAACTAACCTTTATTTTGTCGGAACTTAGTGTTTACATTAAAGAGGTGTTTATTCTCTTTTGTTGACAATAATGGGTGTTTAGAGTTTAAAAAACTGAACTATTCAGTTGAAAATTTATGTAAATTTGTTATAAAATTCGTATTTTCTGGGTAAACTATACTGCAGTTTGTTTTTAAAAAAATCTAATATTTTGTGTTGAAAATTTATTTTATCGAAAATTTAACCAGACTGTTGAAAATTGCCTTTTTTTATAGTGAAAAATTACGTATTTTGTTAAGAATGTTTTTTTTTTAACAATTTAATGTTCTTGGTAAAAAAATTATTATTTTCGGATTACAAGTTCAAATATTTTTCTCAAAATTTGTATTTTCTGGTTGAAATAATCTGCAAATTGTTTTACTCTAATTATGTATCTTTTTTGTTTCAAAAATGACATTTTAGCTAAAATATGTCCATTTTTTTTTAATTGACTTTCATCCGAAAATTTTAACGATTACATTTTTACTTGAAGCTATTTCTTATTGTTAATTGAAAATTCATATATTTCGTTCCAAATTCGTATATTAAGAGTTCAATTTTTATAGTTCGAAAAAGAATTTTTTAGCTGGAATTTCATGTTTTGTTAAAAAGTCGTTATTTTCGGATTGATAATTCAACTGTTTGGTTAAAAATTCATCTTTCACGCACAAATTTAGTTTTCAAAATTGAAAATATCCCATTTTTAGTTGAAAATTGATATTTTTAGTTTTTTTTTTTACTTGAAACGTATCATCAAATTTGACTGTTAAAAAATTAAACATTGTCTGCTAAAAATTAATTTTTCTGAAAAATTCACATGCCTAAGAGAAGTTCGCATTTTTAGTGAAAGGTGAACAATTGAGTACAAAATTGAGATGTTTTGTGTGTAAAATTCGCACTATTCCGGTTTTAATATTCAACGTTTTTAGCTAAGAATTGCAACTGTTTGGTTGAGAACTGAAGTATTTTTTTGAAAATTCGCCTTTTTGGGTCAAATCCAATCGAAATATGACGAATTTTCGATGAAATAGTTAAGTTTGAAAAAAATGTTAATGAAAAATGTAATAGTCGATATTTGAACAAAAAGATTTCAGTTTAAAATAAAAACAAGAATTTTGTACTAAAAACACGAGTTTTTTATAATACATACATTTTCAATGGAAAAAAATTGCGTGTAAGAAAAAAACGAATTATCAAGAAATTTCAAAATTTGTGTTTAAAATTGAAAATAATTTCTTAAAACTCAACAAATTCTTTAAAGATTAGATTTCTTTTTCAACATCACCAAAAACCTAGTTTGCTTAGAACGTCGCTAAATATTTTTCAAATTTGTTCGAATTTTTTGTCCATCAAATTCGCATACATTTCTAAACGTAAAAATCGTTTAGTCTAAATTTCCTACTATTAAAAAAAAACTCCGTATAATATGAAAGAGCGCCTGAAAAGCTTTTAAAATACTTTAAAAATTAATTTTTCAAAATAAAAAACAATTTAAAATTTCTCCAAAATGCTAAGAAAATTGTTTAATTTTCGAATTTCCATTCCCGACTTTACTCAATTTCTAAGACAAAAATTATAAATCGTGCTTGTCATGTTTAGAACTTCAAATACTACGTATTTAACGTAATACGTACAAACTGTCCTCGGGGCCCCGGAAAAAATCATACATCCCTGGCTTCCCTCCCCTTCAAACATCAATCACACACATTGACGCCTTTACGATCCACAAAATTGGAAAATTGCCGAAATCCCTAAAAGTCAATCCTTCAATCGGAAAATTCCAGCGCACAAAAAAAAAAATTAACAAAATTGGTCAAACTGCGCAAAAAGACTCAAACAAAAATCGAGCGAGTTTTTTCAATTATTCTGGAAATTGCAACCAGACTAATCCAATAAAAACAATTTTCCAAAATTCGCCGTGTAATCTTGGAACTTCTCGAAATTGTTATCGATCTGGAAACCGGAAAGCCGGAGAATGAAGAGGAAAGGGGGCCGGAAAAAGCTCTACGTGAGAATGCTTATTCCATTATTGATTTTATAAGCATTTTGTCTATCAGAGACAATTCTACCAAAATTACGATTATTCTCGTGAAAATAGGAAACGAAAGGGAATCAATATGACGAAAAATGGTAATCTGCGATTAAACGCAATGGCGTGATGCCGAAAACACCGATACTCACGTATTTCCAGTTTTACGATACACTTGGGCTGTTATTTAGTTGAATTATTATCGAAACTTACCTAGAAATCGAAAAAGGATAACTTTTATGGAAATCGGTACTCACCTAGTCAATACTTCCGTAAAATTAAGTCACACGACACGACGCGAAATGACACGCTGCACGAGGGGAAAATGGCGACCGAGAACAGACAAACGAGAGAGACCGGGTGGCGTCGTCTTCCTGGGAATCAGTGCTGCCAACCACAATTTTTTCCACTTCCGCTTCTTATATTTTTACAATTTCTAAAATTCAGAAGCCCCTTCGGGAATTATATGCTCGTAAGGTAAAATTACTTTAGTTTTTTTGTATAGAACCATTTTTCTATAGAGTGAAATTTAGTAGGAAATTGTTTAAAGAAATTTTAAGTTTTAAATGTTAAGTTTATCAATTCTGGTAGCTCTGAATGGACACTTTGACGAGTCTTCCCAGAATGCACTGGTTGCTGACGTTTTACGCTCTTGTTCGACATGAAAGACAATTTTTAATGTTAATAATTGAAATTTTTAACGAATTTGACTTATTTTTATATTGCATTTAGGGTAAATAGTGTTATTCAGAGTTATTCGGTTTATTGGGTTTAGGAAGGGGGGTTCGGGAAGAAGGAAGTGGGTGTGCGTCAGAGTAAACGCGGGAAAATTCAAATGTTCTATATTGCTATTGTAGTAATATAATAATAATTGAATTCTAATTGCATGAGATAGAAACCTTTTTTTTTAATAAATTGGAGAAAAAGGATTTTTTACGATAACTAAAATAGATGCATTTTTTACAATAAGAATAATTGTCTAACAACGGTTAATTTTCAAGTAAAAAGAGAAAATTCTCAAGCAAGTAATTCAAAGTAATTTTTAACTTAAAAAAATCGAATTTTTAATTTAAAAAAATAGTTTTAACCTAAAATGGAAGTTAAATACATATTATTCATATGAAAAAAATAATTTTCAACAAAATTATTAAATTTTTAACTATGAAAACGAACTTTTAACTAAGAAAAAAATACATATTCTAAACAAAAACTTAAATTAAAAAAGTTCAATTTTTAACGAAATAAATGAATTTTTTAATTAAAAAAGATAAATTTTTAAAAAATTCAAAAAATGGAAGTTAAATACATATCATTTAGTTTTTAAAAAATCCATAAAAAAATAATGTTCGACAAAATTTTAAAAAATTTTAACTACAGAAATTAATTTTCATCTAAAAAAATATACTTTAAATCAAAATTGAAAAAAGTAAGTTTTTACATAAAAAATAAATTTAAAAAATACATAATTAAATTTTAAAATAAAAAAAATAAATTATCAAATAAAAAGATACATTTTTTACCAAAAATAGAATCGTTACATTTTCAGCTAAAACAAATTAACTTTCAACTGAACAAAATCGTTTTTTAACTAAAAAAGATAATTTTTGAAGTAAAACTGAAATCGTTAAATTTTGATTTAAAAAGATATATTTTTTGAACAGAAAAAAGCAACCTCAACAAAATGGTTCAATTTTTAACAAAAGAAAGAAATTTTTAATTAAAAAAGATAGATTTAAAGAAATTGTTAGTAAAATAGATATTATTTTGTTAAAAAACCATTTTCAATCAAAAAAATAATTTTCAACAAAATTGTCAAATTTTTAACTATAGAAATGAATTTTCAACTAAAAATAGAAATATTAAATTTTCTTATAAAAAAATGTATTTTCAAAAAAACGAAAGCAATGTATCTTCAACTAAAAATAAAATATTTTTCACCAACAATGGAATTATTAAATTTTCAGTACAAAACCAAAGTAATTTTCAACTAAAAAAATCGAATTTTTAATTAAAAAAGATCAATTTTAAACCAAAAATTGAATTTTTTAATGTTCAGTTAAAAAGAAGATTTTTATACAAAAAGAAGAGATTATTTAAACTAGTTTAATTTTTCACAATAGAAATTCGGGTAGAAGAATAATTTTTAATGAGAAGAAAAATTTTGTCAACAAAATTTGTAAATCTTTGGCTATAGAAATGATTTTTTATCTGACACAAAATAATTTTTTAACAATAAATGAAAAAGTTAAATTTTGAGACAAAAAAAATCTTTAAAAAAAATTCATAGTTCAATTTTTAACAACATAAATAATTTTCAATGAAAAGCAAAAGGAATTTTTAATATAGTTGTTAATTTTTCTACTATAGTAATAAATTTTGAACTAAAAAAAAATAAATAAATAAAATTTTAACCAGAAATGGAAAAGGTCAATATTCAGACCATAAAACAAATTTTAAAGAAATGCATAGTTCAATTTTCAAAGAAATAAATAAATTTTCAACCAAAAAGATACATTTTTGACCAAAAACAGAAGTTTAATTTTCTGTAAAAAATGTTTTGAACCGAAAAAAAGAATTTAAATAAAATAGTTAAATTTTTAACGAAATTTTCAATTGAAAAAGATAAATTTTCAAAAAATAGAAGCTAAATACAGATTATTCAGTTTCAAAAATAACTTTTATTGAAAAACAAAATTGTTTAATTTTCCATTATAAAAATGAATTTTTAACCAATTGAAAAATTAAATTTTGAACCAGAAATGGAAAAGGTAAATATTCAGACCATAAAATGAATTTAAAAAAATACATATTACAATTTTCAAAGAAATAAATGTATTTTCAACTAAAAAGATATATTGTTAACTAAAAAATAGAATACATTATTTATCCAATACTGTAATAGTGTAATTTTTAGTAATAAACAAAAAATATTTTTAACTGAAAAAATAATTTAAATTAAATTAGTTCAATTTTTAACGAAATTTTCAATTGAAAAAGATTTAAAAACAGTAAATTTCAACAAAACTGTTTAATTTTCTATTATAAAAATGAATTTTTAACCAATTCAAAAAATAAATTTTCAAAAAAATACATAGTTCAATTTTCAACGAAAGAAATGAATTTTTAACTAAAAAGATACATTTTTGACAACAAATGGAATAGTGTCATTTTCAGTAAAAAAAAAAGATTTTGAATTGAAAACCGAATTTAAATAAAATAGTTTAATTTTTAACAAAAAAATGAATTTTGAACTAAAAAAAAAAATTTTAACCAGAAATGGAAAAGCTAAATATTCAGACCATAAAATGTATTTTAAAAAACACATATTTCAATTTTCAAATAAATAAATAAATTTTCGACTAAAAAATAGAAGTTTAATTTTCTGTAAAAAAAATTTTGAACCGAGAAAAAAGAATTAAATAAAAAAATCATTCAATTTTAAACAAAAGAAATTAATTTGTAATTGAAAAAAGACTTTTTTAATCCAATACTGTAATAGTGTAATTTTCAGTAAAAAAGAAAAAATATTTCTAACCGGAAAAAGAATTTAAATAAACAGAACTGTTTAATTTTCCATTATAAAAGTGAATTTTTAACCAATTGAAAAATTAAATTTTCAAAAAAATACATGGTTTAATTTTCAACGAATGAAATGAATTTTTAACTAAAAAGATACATTTTTAACAACAAATGGAATAGTGTAATTTCCAATTAAAAAAAATATTTTGAATTGAAAACCGAATTTAAATAAAATTGTTTAATTTTTAACAAAAAAATGAATTTTAAACTCAAAAAAAAAGTTTTAACTAGAAATGGAATAGGTAAATATTCAGACCATGAAATGAATATAAAAAAAATACATATTTTAATTTTCAAAGAAATAAATAAATTTTCGACTAAAAAGATATATTTTTGACTAAAAAATAGAAATTTAATTTTCTGTCAAAAAAAAATTTGAACCGAAAAGAATTTAAATAAAATAGTTCAATTTTTATCAAAAAAAATGAATTTTGAACTAAAAATGAATTATGAATTGAAAGTGAGAAATTTTCAAGAAAAATGGGTGTCAAATAAAGATTATTTAGTTTAAAAAATAATTTCAATGAGAAACAGTAATTTTCAACTTAATTGTTTAATTTTTAACTAATAAAAAATTTAATTTTCAACTAGAAATAGAAGAATTAAATTTTCGGATCCAACAATGAATTTTCCAAAAAATTATCCAGTTTACAAATTTAATTTGAAAAAAATGTTCATTGAATGTTACAATTTTAAACCAAAGAAATAAACTTTTACCCAAAAAGATAAATTTTTAACGAAAAAAGATAACTTTCTAAGCAAAAAAAAAAGGAATTAAAAAAATAGTTAAATTTTCTACAAAAAAATTCTTTTTTAAAACATGACGTTTTTACCAAATAGATTCATTTTATACGAAAAGAAACGAATTTTAAATAAAATACTTAAATTTTCAGCCAAACGATGTTTTTGTCAGCTGAAAAAGATAAATTTCCAACTACAAATGGAATATTTAAATTTTTATTTTAAATAATTTTCTATGTTTGAAAGTACATATTTTAAACGAAAATAAACTTTAAAAATAGATATAAACTCTGTATCGTTATCTAGCCCACTATTATTTTTTGTTTTCAGAATCTCATTTTCAAAAATCCACAATTTAAAAATATTTTTTTGAACTTTTCTCAAAATTTAAATTATTTACAAATATTTTTAATACATTTAATATTAATAATTTAAAATAAAATTATTCGAAATTTTCAAAGAATATTAAAAAATGTATTGAAACCTTTTTAAAAATCTTAAAAAAAAGTTTCAGATTAAAAAAAAAAGTTTTGAGAATCTGAAAATTTAAAGTGATTATTTTTAAAACAGAACTTTAAGAGAAAATTTCAAAATTTCAAAATTTTTTTCATAATTTCTTAGAATTGCGAAAAAGAATCTATAAAACTTTGAAGAAAAGTTTTTAATTTTATAGGATTTTTCAAAATTTAAGAAAGAATTTGAATAAGTTCAAAAGATATTTATTTAGGAATTTTAGAAGTTTTAAAGGGATAAAAAATATTTCCGAAAATTTCAAAAATATTTTTTAATTTTTACAAAACTTCTAAAAGTCGTAAATATTTGTTCAGATTAATGTTGTGCCTAAAATCGAGTAAAATCCTGTAAAATAAAAAACTAGGCTTCATTTCCTGATTTTGTTTCAAAATATTTGAAATCTTCAAAAACTTTTTCTAAATATAATGGGTTACAAGCAGTCGGTAACATAACACAGTCGATAACGTACCGCCAGTCGGTAACCTCCCGGGAAGTTCAAAATTGTTATTAAAATTACTACCTATAAATTATACAATTTATGGCAGGTTAAGAATGTATCTTGAAAACATGAAAATTCTTTCTTTGGCTTATATATTTGGCTCAGTAATATACATATGATAATATTACATGCATAAGAATTACTATATATTTTTTTATATACGAAAGCGAATTCTTTAAGGCACATTGAATTGTCGTTTTAAAATTAGGATAATTATCTTACAAACTATAACAATCTCATTTGAATCTCATTTTCAAAAATCCACAGTTCAAAAATATTTTTTTGAACTTTTCTCAAACTTTGAATTATTTACGAATATTTTCAATACATTTAAAATTAATAATTTAAAATAAAATTAATCGTAATTTACTCAGAAATTCGAAAAAACTGTATTCAATTTAAAACTTTAAAAAATTTTAATAACAAGTTTCAGGTTTAAAAAAAATTGAGAATTTGAAAATTTAAAGTGATTATTTTTAAAACTGAATTTTAAGAGAAAATTGAAAAATTTCAAAATATTTTTCATAATTTCTTAGAATTGCGAAAAAGAATCTATAAAACTGTGAAGAAAAGTTTTTAATTTTATAGGATTTTTCAAAATTTAAGAAAGAATTTAAGTAAGTTCAAAAGATATTTTGGAATTTTAGAAGTTTTAAAGGGATTAAAAATATTTTAAAAACTTAAAAATATTTGCGAAGATTTAAAAAATATTTTTAGAAGGTTTAACATTTTTGTAAGATGATTAAAAAATAGTTTGAAATTTGAAAAGATTAACAAAAATTTTAAACAAAATGTAAGTTTTTGAAGATTACGAAAACAATTTTTAAGTTTTTTTTATTGTTTTCAGAATCTTATTTTCAAAAATCCACAATTAAAAAATATTTTTTTGAACTTTTCTCAAACTTTAAATTATTTACGAACACTTTTAATACAATTAAAATTAATAATTTCAAATGAAGTTATTCGAAATTTTCTCAGAATATTAAAAAATGTATTATCTCGAAACCTTTTTAAAAATCTTAATGAAAAGTTTCAGGTTTAAAAAAAAAGTTTTGAGAAATAGAAAATTTAAAATGATTATTTTTAAAACACAATTTTAAGAGAAAATTGAAAGATTTCAAAATATTTTTAATAATTTCTTAGAATTTCGAAAAAGAATCTACAAAACTTTAAAGAAAAGGTTTTAATTTTACAGGAATTTTCAAAATTTTAGAAAGGATTTGAGTAAGTTCAAAAGATATTTAGGAATTTTAGAAGTTTTAAAGGGATAAAAAAAATTTTTTAATTTTTACAAAACTGTTAAAAGTCGTAAATATTTATCCGAATTAATTTTGTGCCTCAAATCGTGTAAAATCCTGTAAAATAAAAAAACTAGTAGTCGGTAAGTTACTGGCAGTCGGTAACATAACGCAGTCAATAACATACCACCAGTCGGTAACTTGTCGGGAAGTTCAAAATTGTTATTAAAATTACTACCTATAAATTATACAATTTATGGCTGGTTAAGAATATATCTTGAAAACATGGCAATTGTTTCTTTGGCTTATATATTTGGCTCAGTAATATACATATAATAATATTACATATATACGAAATACTATATATTTTTTTATATACGAAAGCGAATTCTTTAAGGCACATTGAGTTGTCGTTTTAAAATTAAGACACTTATCTTACAAACTATAACATGAAGTAATACAATTAAATTAAAAATCTTTCGCCGCAATTTTAATACAATAAAAGAAAAAATTCATCTCCCTTTTTAGCAAGAAGCCATATTGGGTTAAACATTTTTTGGAAGACAGTGTTTTGTTGCAATATAAAAAAAAAATTATAATTACTTTGTCAAATAATGGTATAACAATAATCTATGTACTATCAAGAATATAAAAAAATGCGCAGATCTTTTACAGAAAATCTTATATACACACAAAACATCGAAAAACAAGAATTTATACAGATTATGTTGCCCAAGGACCAAAGCAGAGTTTATACATAAAATTCGGTTCCGAGGGCGATTTTGACGCATCGGTTCGAATATACAGAAAAAATGAGTCTTGGCTTAATTAGAATCTACTTCAATTTTTGATCAGTAAAATTTTATTAATATATTTAATCTAAATTAAATATTGAAAATATTCTTACTTTGTAAAGTTAATTTCTAAGGCGAGACCGGCAATTGCGAATTTTAGTTTCAGTTTATAATTTTTTTTCGAGAAAATCGTCTTTGAAATATTTGCCACCCGCTGAGGCAGTAGCGCTTAGGCTTCATAGCCGAAAGGTTGGGTGTTCGATTCTTCCTGCCTGCACTCTTTGGTCTCTTTTTTTTATTGATTAATTTATTTAAAATAATACTCAGATAATGAAGAAATTTGCAAAAATTAAGGAATTAAGATTTTACAGCAAAAATATTCCAGGTGGAAATGTTATAATTATTTAAATATTCAGTTACTGGTAATTATTGTAATTAAAGAACAGTGACAATTTGGCGGAAAATCTTATAATTTTCTATCAATATTTTCGTAATAAAATTCTATCAAATCTTGCCCTCCACTTTAATCTTATAAAATCTAATATCTTATAAAATCTAATAAAATAACCGTTTGTTACACATGTAAAATTTAAAATTTTCGTTTTTTTATTAGCTAAGAATTTTTAAAGGAAGCAGAATCATCAATAAACAAATTTTTAATTATATGCAAACATAAGTCGTTTTTGTGAAATCTTTCGGAAGATTTTTAAAATCTTTGAAATCCTTGAATTCTTTAAATTCGTTATAAATTTTTTAATTTTTATTTTAATTTTGTGAAATCTTTCTTTAATCTTTGATATTTTTGACAAAATTTTAAATTCTTAAAATCTTTCGAATGAAATACGTGTGAGATTTTTCCTACATCTTTTGAATTTATTATAAATTAAATTTTGAAATATCCTAAAAATTTTGAAATTGTTAAAAATGTTAAAAATGTTTGAAGACCTTTGAAATCTGGCGTCAAGCACCCTTTTTAAAATCTTTGAAATTTTTGAATTTGAAATCTTAATGAAATTTTCATAAAATCTTTGAAATATTTGTGAAATCTTTTTGAAATATTTTGTATTCCCTTAAAATCATTAAAATATATTTTTTAATGTTAAAATATTTTGAAATCGTGTAAAATCCTTGAAATGTTTTGAAATCTTCGACAACTGGTCCACTTAAATTCAATAAAAATTTTTTTTTAATATTAAAAAATTTTGAAATATTCTAAAAAAATTTGAAATCATTGGAAATCTTTAAAATCTTTGAAATCTTAGAAACCTGATTTACTACACCCTTTTTAAAAACTTTAAAATCCTTGAAATCTTTTGAAAGTTTTAAAATATTTAAGAAGTGTTTCAAAATTTTGTGAGATCTTTGAAATTTTAGTGAAATCTTTTCAAATCTTGTAAACAAATTTGAAATCGTTTGAAAACTTTAAAATATTTTTAAATCTTTGAAATATGGTGTGAAATCTTAATGGAATTTTTATAAAATTTTTAAAATATTTGTGAAATCTTTTGCATTCATTTTAAATCATTAAAATATTTGAAATCTTTGTTCATGAAATTTTAGGTATTCATTTCAAATCTTTGAAATCTTTTGAAATCTTCTAAAATTGACTAAAACCTTTTTAAATTGTTGACAATCTTTTAAATTTGGTACAATATACCTTTTTTGAAAATTTTCAAGTCCTTGAAATCTTCTGAAATCCTCATTAATTTTTTTAAATATTTGAGAAATCTTTTGTATTCACTTAAAATCAATAAAATATTTTTTTAAATGTTGATATATTTTGAAATCTTCTATAACCTTTTGAAATCGTTTGAAATGTTTGAAATGTTTTGTATTAACTTAAAATGATTAAAATATTTTTTTTAAATGTTGAAATCTTTTAAAACTTCTAAAACCTTTTGAAATAGTTTAAAATCTTTGACAACTGGTCCACTTCACCCCTTGTAAAATATTTAAAATCTTTGAAATCTTTTAAAATATTTAAAATCCTTGAAATCTTTTAAAATCTTTGAAATGTTTTGAAATCTTTGACATCTGGTCCACTTCACCCTCTTTAAAAAATTTGAAATCCTTGAAATCTGTTAAAGTTTTAAAATCTTTGAAATCTTTTAAAGCTTTAAAACCTTTGTGAAATATTCGAAATCTTTGTGTAATCTGTCTGAAATCTTTTGTATTTACTTAAAATCATTAAAATATTTTTTTAAATATTGAAATATTTTGAAATCTTCTAAAACCTTTTGAAATCGTTTAAAATCTTTGAAATGTTTTGAAATTTTTGACATCTGGTCCACTTCACCCTCTTTAAAAAATTTGAAATCCTTGAAATCTTTTAAAGTTTTAAAATCTTTGTGAAATATTTGTGAAGTCTTTCTGAAATCTTTTCTTTCAGTTAAAATCATTAAAATATTTTTTTTAAATATTGAAATATTTTGAAATCTTCTA
>JAAAKG020180229.1:0-26072 GCA_010014905.2 Druon quercuslanigerum
GTCGACGATCACGGTTCTCGGCCGGTCTGCTGCTCGCCTCCTTCGTTGAAGCAGGACCGAATAGGCCACGCACAGAGCTGGTGCTTGATTGGGACTCTCTTATACTTTGATTCTGCTTATGAGTAATTTTTATTTCAAATTATTGTAAATTGTAAAAAATTATTGATTGTTTTTTAAAATTATTTACAATTATCTCAATTCAAAATATCTAAAATTCAAAAAATGATGAACAGTTTTTTAATTTCTTAAATTTTTATCAACTAGGGTATTAATAAAAATTAAGATATATTGTTACGAGAGAAAACTATTGTTTAAAACAATGAAGCATCTAAATTCTAAATAAATTATTTATATGAAAAACACTCAAAAATACTAAAAGTGAATAATAATGGAATTATTATTATATATTAATATGACTTTAATTTCTATTAAGTGGTTTACCATTTTTCTTTATGGTTTACTCTATATAAATTCGTTTCCTTGCACCTATCTTTCGTAAATTTCCACGTTTATTTGATATTTAAACTTTTTCGGCAATATAATTTTCATTACACCTACGCACTGTTTTATATTTAATTTATTTTGGATTTTCCATTATTTTCATTTATCCACTTTTAATACTTTCAAATGTTTTTTATATCAATAATTTATTTAGAATTTAACTGCCTAAATTGTTTGAAAAATAGTTTAGTCTCGTAACAATATATCTACATTTTTATTAATATTCTAGTTGATAAAAATTTTACAAAAAAAGAAAAACTGTTCATCATTTTTTTTCTTTAATATAGGGTCAATTCTGAATGGAAATAATTGTAAATAGTTAAAAAACAATTATTAATTTTAAAAATTTACAATAATTTAAAATGAAAGTTACTGATGCGCAGAATCAAAAGTATAAGAGAGCCCTAATTAATCACCAGCTCTGTGCGTGGCCTATTCGGTCCTGCATCAACGAAGGAGGCGAGCAGTAGACCGGCCGAGATCCGTGATCGTCGACTAAAACTTCACTCAGATACGATTGAACATTTTTAATTGTATCTCGGGAACCGATGAAGATTTTTAAAGTTTCTTTGGCTTAAATTAAAGATAAAATTTTAAGCTCTATCTGGTATAATTTTCAAATTTTTGCAACAATTTTCCTAGGTCACGCTAAAAGTTGAAGTCGAGGTACAAAATTTTAGAAAATCTAGAATTTTGTAAAAACTTATCACGTGCTGCAGTCTTTTCAGGACATAAAAAAAATCGGCTTGACATTACTAGATGTGGAATTTCATAGGCTTTGCAACTGTTTTTTTAAAATGCCCTATCTTTTTCTTTCGCTGAGTTATCGTGGTTGAAAGCCTGAAGTGATTTTGAATAGTGCTTGCATCAATCGTTCTTTGCGGCCCATTGCCACAACAACTGCGCACTTCTTTCGATCCAGAAACCTTATATTTCTGTTACCATTTAAGAATATTATAACTTTGGATGCAATTTTCAGATTCCATTTCTGTCATGCTAAAAGTTGAAGTCGAGATACAATTTTACAATTTTAGAAAATCTAGAATTTTATTTAAGGCTTATCACGTGCTCTTTCTCTTCAGCAGATCAAAAAAATCTGTTTCATATTTCTAGACGTGGAATTTCATAGGCTTTCCAACTGTTTTTTTTAAAAAGCCCTAGCATTTTTTTGCGCTAATTTATCATGGTACAAAGCCAGCAGTGATTTTTAATAGTGCTTGCGTCAATCGATCTCATAATTAGCGACGGTAGTGTAATTTTATGTTTTTTAAGTTATATTCCAATTAATTTAGTTAAAAACAATATAATCATCAAGAAATTTCTTTATAAGATTATGATTGCTAATTTTACAAACAAATTTAATGAACAAATTTATTGATCAGGAATTTTTTGAAGAAAAAGTCACTTTTTTCGATATAATTTTTTTTATTAGTAACTGTATGATACTTTTAAAGAAATTCATAATTTGTTATTTAATCTTATGATTTTTTTTTTAATTAATAAACAAGTAAATTATTCCGGCATATGTCGGGAGAAAAAATTATTTTTTCAATGCTTGTCCTTTCAGTTGGGAGCTTCATGACAAGTTCAGCAAAATTTATAACTAGTTAATTAATTTTATGATTTTTTAAGCAAATGTAATAAAGCAATGCACAGAAAAGGCATTTGTCGAAAGAAAAATTCTTTTTTTTCGATTATACCTTTTTTTCTGTTATGTTAATATTTTTTATTGGTTAATGATAATTGCATTAGGCTGATAAATTCTGTTATTTTTTAAACAAATTTAATAAGCATATGCGTTATTAGGACACTTTTAGACGGAAAAGTTTTATTTTTCAATCTCAGTCCTTTCAGTTTCAGTTTCTTATTACTTTCAATTTTTTAATAAGGCTGCAGCTTCAAGATTATGCATTTGTTTATTAAATTTGTTTAAAATTAACACAAAATTCATCAACTAATTACGAATTTTACTGAAATTATCCTGAAGTTCTCAATTAAACAGACTGAAAGCGAAAACAACTAATTTTTCCGTCCACAAATCCATGAATAATGCATTTGTTTATTAAATTCGTTTTAAAAAAATTATAAAATTTATCAACTAATCATGAATTTTTCTGAATTCATGATAAAGATCCCATTTAAAAACTCTAGAATCGAAAGAGAAAAATAATTTTTCCATCAGCAGATGCCCGAATCATGTATTTTTTTATTAAAATTGTTTTAAAAAGTCATAAAATTCTGCAATAAATAATAAATTTTCTCTGCAATTATCATTAAGTTCCTAATTAAAAAACACGTCATCGACAAAAGTGAATTTTTGTTTAGACAAAGGCCTTATCTATGCATCTGTTTAAAAAAAATCATAAGAATAATAAAAAACATGAAGTTCTTTACAATTAACATAAAAATCCTAATTTAAAAAAAAATGTTATTTAAAAAGAACGAAGTGTTATATCGAAAAATGTCTTAATAATGTATTTATTTATTAAATTTTTTTATAATATTAACAATAGTTATCTCAAGAAAATAATATCTCCATTATTATTATTTCCCCTAATTTCTTGTAATATAATTTTTAAAAAAAAGTAAAATGATGGAAAATCGTAAAAACATTCCTTCAATCAATGATATTTTAATCGTTTTTGTTTTTTTTATTATACAATATTGTAATATCTTTGACTAATATGAAACTTAGGTGATTTCAACCATTTTCATGTTATTGACGAGCACCGACAATATCAAAAAGAAAAAAGGTCATTTTTTTCGTCATATTTGCTTATTTATAAAAAAAATTGAAATTCTAATTTAAAAATCAGACTTAACAATTCTCTTAGAAATCTTATAAGCTTTTTATCCAAATTTTTTGTCCAAATGGTCTATATGTGAGTGCTGTACGTTATTTTGAACCAAGAAAGTAATTTATTTCCAACTGTGCATCAGAGCAAAAATAAAATCACCTCCATACTTAAGGTTCATAATTGGATGGGTATTAAATTTTTAAATTAAGATAATAATTAACTTTTCCTGAGTCTCATTCGACGATCCAGGTCGGTCAGATCATAAGTTAGTTCTACATTTTTTAACAGAAAATACTGATATCAAGTCTGCTCTCATGGTAAAATCTTGCCACAGTGAGTCTAGATCCTCTCTAGCCAGGAATAATTAACTCGAACCAATTACCCTGTCCCTTTCCCAATCCTGTAGACTTCAAAAGTTACAGATTCACTTTGACTTCCCTCTTTCAGTTCCTTTAATTCCCTCAGAATCGCCTGTTTTCATTGAAGACCACCAGCAAATATGCTACATGGAGAGGAGTTCCAACGATCAAACAGGCGCTAGGCAGGATTACTCAAATCATGGTCAGTGGTTGCATTTACCAAACCAGAAGCGCTTAAATTGTGGCACAACAGAGGGTCTCGTTACTGTTCATTTATGTGGTCACAAATATTTGCTAGATATTCTAATGACTAACTATAAATATTCATATTCCCTTGCAATTGTCGGTGAGGTCATGAACTTATCATTTTAGATAAATAAGAAAATTGTGTTTTGGTCTAATACAATAGAAGCACTAATTCAATTATTAAACTGACTTTTTATTGTGTTTTTTACAAAAACAAAATAAAAAATTAGGCAAGTATCAAATTGAAATATAAATTCGCATCAAAGCGTGGAACAATAGGAATCTTTCATTTGTTATGTAATGATGTATATATAATTTGTATTATAATATGCACAATAGGAAGCTTTAATTTGTTATATAATGTAGTAGTCAACTTTTTGCCCATTTTTTTGTACCCTAGGCTTTTGTGTAAGGTGATTTCTTGGAGAAATAGGGAAATACTTTCGTTTAAAATAAAATTAATTGGGGAACATATTCCAAAGGCTTCAAGTGAGAATATATTGCAATTTCAATAAAATATTTGAATTTTCGATTTAAAAAAATTTGAATTTATAGCAAATGAATTTTCAACCCAAAAAAATTAATTGTCAATAAAAGGGTTGAGTTTTTATTAAAAAAATCAAATTATACAAATTCATTTGACTGTTAAGCGTGAAAAGATGATTTTTCAATTATACAGCTGAAATTCCAAAACTAAAAATATGAAAATTCCAGCCGATTGGACGATTTTTCGACATGATACTTGATCTTTTAAACAAAAAATATGGATTTTAACAAGAAAGATTATTTTGAATAAAATTATAAAAAATTTCAATCAAAAAATTAAGTTTTTAACAAGTATTGAAACTTTGAACCTAATAGTTGAATCTTCAACGAAAAAGATGGATTTTCTATCAAAACAGATTAAATTTTAAGCCAAAAAGATCAATTTTAAACAAAAGGGTTTATTAAAAGACATCGAATAGTTTAGAAAAAAATTCACTATTAAGCCCAAAAAGGTGGATTTTTAACCCAATTGAACCTCTTCAGATCAAAAGGGGATAAGCGTGGATTTTGCCTGAGAATTATTGTCCAGAAAGTCAATTTTTAAAATCATTCAAATGTTAATTTCCAGGACTGGTACTTGCAGAGAATTTTAAGGCACATCTTTTTTTTTCTTTAGCAAATTTATAGGTTGTTTTTTTTTTCAAAAACTGTAGTTTTTGAAGTAATTGATAAAATCTAGATTTTTCGAAAACAAAAAATTTTAGTCTTTTTTCACTTCAACTCGCGCTAGCTCAGTCAATTTCCATAATTTGTCAATATAAATAATACTAAATTACATTTTCACGTCTTTTGAAACTAGCTGAGGAAGAAAAACGCAAATACTTTAATAAATAAAAAAGTTGTTAATTTTTTTGTGAGTCTTTGCAAAAATCATAAGTTTCAACCTTCAAGCACTTCGATTATTGAGCGAATTTCAAGCAACGGAAAACTTTCAGTGACAAAGTTGTTTATTAAGATTCAAAGAAGTTTTCTGGAAATTTTTAGATCAATCGCTTTAATGGTTAAAAAATTAAGAATGTCCTAAATTACAAACGGAAATCTTGACGCTGCTGCCGTATGCACGTGCCTCCTCGGTTACAAACGTGTTGCAGCGGACGTAAAGGTCAAGTTGGATACCAAAACAAACAGAATAAACTTTTATAGTTTTCTTTTAAAATATGCTATAAATAAAGCAAAGAAGCAGTGAATGGATTATTTCTTAGAATACCTGCAAAAGTATTATTTTTGAGACAGGTTTATTTTAGTTAATACTCTACTAATTTAAGAATTATGAAAGAGTGGATGTTTATGACAATTATGAACTGCAAAATCGAACCTATTTTCTTTTTAAGTTTACGCTTGAACTAGAGAAACTTTCGAAAATTCCTCCACCTCGAATTAAATTTAAAGCTGTCAAAGAAAAGGACATACAAAATTTCTATAATTACGTAAGTCCTGAAGGAAAAGAACTTTTCGAAGAGTATTTTTTTAAAGTAAAAATTCAGAGCCGAGATGCCGAAGAAACAGAAGGATGTGGCGAAAATGATTAAAAGTAGTTTAAAGTAAAGAATTATTTAAATAATTTGATGTTCAAAATGTCTAATAAATCAGTTATTTCAGTGATATCTTCAGTATTATTTTGTTATCAGATTTGACCTTCAAGTCTGCTGCATCACGTTATAGCGTCAAGACTTCCGCTTGTAATTTAAAACATTCATAATTTTTCAGCCATTAATGCGATTGATCTTGACCTTTTCAGGAAACTTCTTTAAACCTTAATCAACAACTTTGTCACTAAAAGTTTTCCGTTGCTTGAAATTCGTTCGATAAACGAACCGCTTGAAGGTTGAAATTCATGATTTCTACAAACTCTTAAAAAAATTAACAACTTTCTTGTTTATAAAAATATTCACGTTTTTTTTACTAGAAAAGTTTAAAAAGACGTTAACACGTAATTTACTGTCAACAGAATCAAAAGATTTCCAAAATTGGGTAAGTTAGGACGAGTTTAAGTGAAAAAATATTGAAATTTTTCGTTTTTAAAAAATCTATTTTTCACCAATTTATTCAAAAACTATGAAACTTACAAATTTTTGCAAAATAAAGAAAAGATGCACCTTGAAATTCTCTACAAAAATCAGTTCTTAGAATTGAAATTTGTACGATTTTTAAAATTGACTTTCAGGACAAGAATTCTTAGGCTGAATCCACGCGTATCCCCTTTTGATCCGGAGAGGTTCAATTGATGAATTTTCGAATCAAAAAGATTAATTTTTAAACCTAAAAGATAAATTTTCAACATATTAGTTGAATTTTCTATCAAGAAGAGTTTTAAATTCGATAAAGAAAAAAAAGTTCGAATAAATTTTTTTATTTTTAACCCAACAAGATGAATTTTTGACAAAACTTATGAACTTTCAAACCAATTTTTTACATTTTTCACAAAGATGGTAATTTTTAACAAAACAAAAAATTAATTTTCGAGAAAATAGTTAAGTTTTTGACCAAAGACGTGAATCTAAAGAAAGAGTGTTTAACCAAGTATATATAAACTTTCTATTATGTAGAGAATTTATATTATTTTGTCGAACAGTCATTAATTAGTTAATTTCTGACCTAAACATTATTTGACTAGCAATAGGAAAAATTAAACTACTGAAGGAGATGTATTTTCTAACCAAAAAGACTAATTTTATAATTTTAATATTAAAAAAAATTTTATAATTAAGTAATTTAATTTAATTTACTTTAATAATTTTGATTGTTAATTTTATAAAAAAAAAACATTTAAGTTTTAAGCCTAACCAGATGATTTTTCACGCAAGCAGTTTCACTTATACGCAAAAAGGATCAATATTCAAAGAAACAAAAAGTGAATTTTTAAAAAATGCGTAAATTTTAAAGAAAAAGTTAATGTTGCACCAAAAGGCTGGATTTTCTAACAAAATAGTTAAAATTTTCTTCAAAAAAATGCATTTTTATCCAAGAAGATCAATGTTTTACTAAAAAAGACAAATTTTTAATAAAATTTATGAACCTTTACCACAGAAATGCATTTTTAACCAAATGTAGTCCAAGTTTTTACCAGATACTTAAATTTTTAACCAATTCTAAAAAACATTGGTCAGTTTTCATCAAATAAAAACATTTCTTGAAAATAGAAAAATTGTGTACGAAAAAAAAAAATGAATTTCATGTAAAATATTTCAACTTTCAACCTAAAAATTAACTTGCAACAGAATAATTAAATTTGTAATATAATATTCAAAAATAATCCTGTTTTAAATGAAAATATTATTCATTGGCCAAAAGATAAATTTTCAATCCAAAAGGGCGAATTTGAAATTCAAAAAAGTTAATATTTAACTTAAAAATTTAATTTTCGACCATGGATGTTGATCTTTTTACGAATAAGGTTAATTTTCGTCTAGAACTGTAAAATCGTGGATAAAAAGATGTAACATTATACTTTTTAATTTAAAGGATGTTAAGTTTTAATAAAAAAGAGGACTTCTCTAACAAAAACGAATTTTTAATCCAAAAAGACGAATTTTCCACAAAAAGGTTTTATATTTTAACCAAAAAAATGATTTTCTATTAAAATAGTTAAATTCAGAATGAAATAACTAAACTTCCAAATAAAACAGATAACTATTAAATCGAAAGTATAACATATGACATTCATCAAAAGAGTTTAATTTTTTGAACAAAAAGGACAACTTTTTGAAAAATAGTTGGATTAAAAAAAATTAATCAAATAGTGAATTAAAAGAACTGAGAAGAACAAAAACGTCTTTTTTACAAAATGTTTCTTTAAAAAATTTAAACACGCAAATCTTTGATTGTCTGAATTGGATTCTTGTGGAAATCATTAAAGAAAAAGTTAAACTTTCTTGTTTTTTAATACTGCTGTTCTTTCTTACTTTCTATAACTTACACAGAAAAACTGTGGAAATTTGAGTCACCTACCAAAAATAGTTCAATTTTCATATTAGTTTCTACTAATTTAGCTTAAATTTAAAGGGGAGCGTCACTGTGATAACTAAAAAAATTGCCGATTTTTGTAATTTTTTTTGTGGGTATGGATGATTATTTGACGATCGGACTAGAAGTAATTTATTAAGTATGTATTAAACTATAATGATGTAAATTTTGTATTGAAAAATATTGAAAATTTACAATGTTATTTAAATAAACGTAACGAGATGAAAAAAATAACGTCATCTAGTGGCAACGATACAGCAATGAATTATCATTTGAAATCAAAAGCCAAAATTTCTATAAATCAACACAATAGTAGCTATCGTTATACGTAGCCGTTTTTTTAAAATAAATTTTGTCACAAAATGACGCTGATTTGAATTTTTTGTGTGTTTTTCACCTTTTTTTTTTATTTTCAAAATGTTTCAAAAAATAGTTCTTTCCAAAATTTTGAAAATCGGATACGAACAACGTAAGTCAATGTGATTACAAAAATTTTAAAAAAAATAAAATTAAAATCGGTTCATAAATCTCCGATAAGTCGTTGCCACCGTGTCAAAAAAAGTCGTTTTGAGAAATAAGCGTTTAAAGTTTTCATTGCATATTCGTTAGTGTTACATGCAGTTACATCTTAAATATTTATACTAACGTAAAACTATCTATTATTCCAGGATTCATGCTTTTTTCACGTAAAATTCACTCGCTAGAATGTCTTTCAATTTCAATCAAATATATATTTAAAATGACACAGAGTAACAACGTAATCACAGTCTGTTTTCCTGCAGAAGGGATCTTTTGTCCTAATGAGGAATAAAATACCAAACTTAAATTTTTTTAAATTTTAAACTCAGCAAATTAAAAATATTATATTTGGAATATACGCTCTTCAGCGATTCCAACGATATGTCGCTTGCAACCAAAATATGAACATTAGAATAAGCTGACGCTGATTTTAGTTTATGTTTTGACACTGGATAGCATCATGGAATTTTCCGTAGTACAGTATATTATGGTTTTTTTTCAATTTATTTATAATATGGTTGTTTATTATTCAAATAAATATTACTTCAACACTTGAATTGTTAACAGGCGATTTTTCTCCAAATCAACTGTTGCATTTTCAACTGTACAGCGGAAAATTCCATAATGCTAACCAGTGTCAAAACATAAACTAAAATCAGCGTCAACTTATTCTAATGTTCATCTTTTGATTGCAAGCGACATATCGTTGGAATCACTGAAGGGCGTATATTCATAATATAATAATTTTAATTTGCTAAGTTCCAAATTTAAAAATTTTAAATTTGGTATTTTATTCCTTATTGGGGCAAAAGACCCCCCCCCCCTCCTCACTAGCAAGGCTTGGAGAGCGCTCTGGCTCACTGAACGACTTAAGGGGAAGCCGAGTGGAGAGGGTAACTCGATCAAGTAGACGGCGATGAAATGGGAATCTCCCTTAAAAAGAGAGGGCACATAAATAGTATATAGAATATTACAATCATATTAAGATAAGACAAAATAAACAATCTCAAATTTTAAAAGCCGAGCGCACCTGCTTGGATAATCGGCGTAACGGCCTACCTATTCTTCCTTCAGCAAAAAACAAAAAAAAAGAGAAATTTCATCAAAATACGATAAAAAGAGATATTCCACAAAAAAAGGAAAAAAGAAGGATAGACAGGGAAGACTGTAACAGTGCAAAAAGCACCCAGATGCAAATTTTTACTGATTGTCCGGCAGATTTAGAAAATGTGTAAGTCTTTTTGGATTCTCCTAATACAATTGATCCAATATCAGGTGAATTTGTCAGATAAATTGCCTTATAGGTTTCCGCATCAGTCTCGTTGAATTTGTGGCACCCGAAAGCGTCCATCAGTTGGACAGTCTAACGAGAAAATGGCACCCAGCCGTTGACTGCATCACGCAATAGTGGATTATCCTGCGTGTGATTGCGACGCTTCTGATTGATGACTGGAAGCTAATAACACCTTGCACATAAATAGCCAAGAAATATCTTCGCATCGTGATATCATACCCACCTTCTCTTCGTGACAGGAAATATCCCGAGTCAGAATCCACTTCACTCACTTCATCCTATTTCTGGCAGACCGCCACCATTTTTCATATTACTCTCCACATCAACCCTCTGCGAGTGCAGAACCTTTCGAAAGGGACGTCTCTGTCAAGTTGTCGACAATGCGATGCGATGATTGAATCGTCTCTTAAAGGGTTCTCGCCTCTTCGACGTTTTAGAATCAATATTCACAGTCTTCCTGTCAAATTTAGGAGGATGGACAGGATTTTATTTTTTGGAACAATTAAGATCCAATAATTTTTACATTTTCATCCTAATGAGAAGGTAATGGTTTTATGTAGAATTTGACTTTGTCGGTTTTCATCAAATTTCCATTTTTTGAGACCGCATGATTAAAAAAAAATTATTTTTACGAAATCTGTCTGTACGCCTGTCTCTATTCTGCAGTCACGATAACTTTAGAAAAATATTGTTCAGATTGAATTCTGCTTCGGAACACATTTTTAAAACCTAAAAAGAAAGAACGAGTGCGTCATCCAGCTATTTTGGGTGAATATTAAAAAAAATGAGAAGATTTTAGAAGAAAGGTAATGGTTTCATGTAGAATTTGACTTTGTCGGTTTTCATCAAATTTCCACGTTTTGAGACCACATGACTCAAAAAAAATTATTTTTACGAAATCTGTCTGTAGAAAAATATTTTTCGAAAGTTATCGTGCTCACAGACAGACAGATATATATATATACAGGCATACATACAGACATATATACATACATGCAGACAGACACATTCGTAAAAACCTATTTTTCGGGTTCAGGGGGTCTCAAAACGTGGGCATTTGACAAAAACCGGGAGTGTCAAATTTTACACAAATCTAATACATTCTCTATATGAGAACGTAATGTTAAGGTACTCATTAAAAATAAAATTTAAGCTACATTTTGCAATACCTGAATGATCAGCCATGAATCGAGGTATAAAAACTAATATTATATGCACTGAGAGACCTTTTGTTAATATAACTGAAAAAAATTAATTAGAATTTAGAAAATATCGTTTCAAAATAGGCAAAAACCAAGGTTTTAATACACTTATTGGTGTTAGAATATCAAAGTTTAATATTTTCAAAGTAGTATTCTAAATACGAAATATTATGAATGTTCATTTCAAAAATAAACACTATGAAAAAATGATATTCTTTTCACTAAATTTTCAAATAATAATTTGAGTAAGAAAAATAGGGATATAAATATATATATAATATAAAAACAACGTATTTTAGAAATTGATATTGTCAATATGCAGTTGACGGAAACCTAAGAAGCATAGCAAACTATGAAATCATTATTCTTGATTTTTCATATAGTTTCGTTTGAGAATGCTCCTCGATTGTTTCCGCCATTTTCTGATCAAGCCGAAAGGTTATATTTCACAATAACTTAAACAAGAGTTAACTCTTTCCATTTCCAATTAATTCATTTACTATGGGATGTAAAACATTAGGAATTCTATCTAACAAAATGTATACACTAAGGTAATAAGATTAAATTCAATGAGTACAATTTATAAAATATTACATCTAAATACAATCAAGTTTATTATACTGAGTTACGGACATATCAAATTTGCTGATATTTTTGACAAATATTCCATAATGTAAGTTAGCTGTGGGATTTAGTTGTCAGGGAATGCTTTTAATGCTTTAAGTAAGTTAGATTTCAGTTATTTTTTATACAGTCGTTCAAGACTCATATGCTTTGTATGGCAACTTCAAAAGGTGTTTTCGCTCTTCCAAATAAAATATATTACCATCGTTTAAACTTTGCTTGTGAACTTTGATATAGTGAATCATAAATTCAAGCAAGTTTTATAAGAGTTAATTTAACATCCTTTTCATTAGTTCGTACAAAAATATTAGTTTTGACGGCTGAAAAGCACAATACTAATTTTTTAAACACAAAGCCTGTTTTCCCTATTTGAAATGATATTCTACTAAATTCTCATTCGTTTTTATCATTAATTTTAACAAAGGTCTCTCAGTGTGCATTTGATATAATAGGTTCGAAGATAATGTAGAAAAGTTTGCATTTCAGGCAAAATTGAGTGTGAAACGCGAGATACGTGATAGCAATGTGTTCGTTAAAGCCAAAGGAGCTTTAAAAAAGAGAATTAACCATCACCAAATTGCAGTTGTTGATGCTTTGACCTTTAATGTTAAAAGGTTTGTTCATAAATGTGGGAATAATACACAGAACGAGCGCGAAACGCGAGATAAATATATCATCGGTCGTGAAGCACGCAATGAGAATGTGACTGAACTGCTAGCAGACTTTTTAACTGAAAATTTAACTATTTAATTTTTTTTTAAATTGAATGTAGTTTTATAAATACAATATTTTTTTATAAAAAGCAACTGTCTAAATAAAAATTAACCTGTTTCTGTTGAAAACTAACTTTTTTTGTTGAGGATTCCCATTTTCAGATGTAAATTCACCTGATCTGAAGAAAAATCTTATTATTTTTTCTTGAAAATCAAACAATTTCGTAGAAAATTAGACTATTTGGTCGAAGGTTAAATTACTTGGTAAAAAAAAGTTTTTATAGTTGAGGATACACCATTTTAATTAAAAAGTAATTTCTTTGGTTTTTGTTACTCAACATCTCTCTGATAGGGGCGCTGATCAATTGCTGCAGCAATCACCCCACGCGAAGAGCTTCACAAAGTCACCGTACGTCGCAGTTAAAAAAAAAATAAACCAAATGAGTCATTATCCCATAATAAGATCTACAATCTTTACTGCAAATACAATCATTAAGCAAAGCTCTTCAAGAGGCCCATTACTCTCCACTCATTCCTACTCTGGTTGTTTGCCCAATGCACAAGCATTGGAGAGAAGAAAGAATTTTTTTTGTTTTATATTGAAAATTCAAATCTTTTAACAAAGCGATATAAAATATGAAAAAGGTGAAACAAGCAAAATTGTTTCTGCAAAAAAGTGCTATAAAAATTGCTTCTGTCACTTTTTTCTGTATTTTAAATCATTATGCTAAAAAGTGTAAGGTTACATTTCACAGAAGAAAAAAATGTGTTCTTGTCTCCAAGGTAAAGAGGTGGATTGAATTTTGAAAATCCTGATGCAAAATTTGAAAACGATTAATTTTTAACTCTTTCAGGCATACAATGGCGTCAGATTTAAAAAAATTCAAAATGGCGGATCCAAAATGGTTGACTAAAAATATAAAAAATAAGCGGATTTGCTTGAAATTTGCTTATTTGTGGTGTTTGTGGTCCCTGAGAATGAATCTAAAATCATAATTACAAAATTAAAAATGACGGAAACATAATGGTGGACCAAATAGATAAAAATTAATCAAAAATAAAAAGTTCAAAGTATAAAATCTAATATGTATATCCTCTTATTTACTAGATAGTTCAGAACATATATGTTGTCCATCGCGCCCATTTATTTTTTAAACCCTGTCTGATTCAGTGGCTCTATCTTTTTTACCTCAACTTCTGTATTAAATATCTCCGACAAAACAGTTACATATAGTTTATACAGTGTTGGTATCAGCGTCACGTCCCTATAATCTTTAACCTCCTCTTCTTTGCCTTTATTCACTATTGGTATCACTACTCCTTCTTTCCATAACTCTGGCCACCCCTCTCCTCTCCACACTCGATTAAACATTATCCATGCCCATTTCTCTAGTTTTGCCCCTTTATGTTCCCATACTTTATTTGGAATCTCATCTATACCAGGTGCGTTCCCATCCTTGATTGTTCCTAACACCTTGACTATTTCTTTCCTTGTTATGTCCTCTTCCTCATCTCTTTCTCTACCATATTTACCTCCCTTCCTAACTTTTCTCTCTACTCCTTCTAGCAAATCCAAAAAATATGTTTTCCATTCTACCTTTTTAATATCTTGGTTTACTCTTTTTCTTCTTTTTCTTCCTCTATTTACTACCTTCCATACCTCCTCTTCCGTCCTAGCCTTCTCCAACTCTTCCTTAAACCTTTTATTATCATCCTCTTTTTTTGATTACACAACTCAGAATAATGTTTCTTTTTTCTCCTATATTCTTCCACATTAATTTTTTCTTTACTCCACCTTCCTAATGGTTTCCGAACTCCTTCTTTTTCTCTTTAAAAACTCCATTCCATCCACTTCTATTCCCCTATTTACTAACTTCATTTTTGTTTGTACACTCGAATCCTCTTTTTAATTTTCCTATGATTTTTTTCATCTCCCCTTTCACATTTCTCTCCCCCATTTTGACATTTCTTACCTTTTCTCTGAACTGTTCTGTTCCTTACTTTGACCAATCCCCTTTTCCTACACTCTTTACATTTGTGTCCTTCTTATGTACATTGCTAATACTTTTTTCTCCCTCTAATGCCACTATTAAGGGAAAGTGATCCGTATCAATATAATTACCTACCACTGATTTCTTGACCTTCTCTCTTACCTCATCATCCACTATCACATAATCTATTACCCTTTCCCTTTCTCCTACTGACCGTGTATATTCGCCTTCGTCATGTATCTTTATACTTTCGCTTAAAATAAACCATTCCAACTCCTCCAAGCTCTTTAACAACTTCTTTTCTGCTCAATTCAGTACCTTATCTTTTGATTTTCTTCCTCTCTTATTTCTTTCAACTTCTCTGCTTTATCCTGCATATCTCAGTTCACATTAACCCCCACTATATTCCACTTCTCCCCCCCCCATCTCTTCTACTATTAATCCTTCTTTTTATGTTGTACCTCTTTCTTATATTTCCCTGTTATACATTCATTTCTCACGTCCATCACCATTCCTCCCATTGATCTGCCTTCTTCTTCTTTCTCTTAGCATTTTGAACTTGCCATTTGTAACCTCTTGGTAATCTTTCCCTTACTCTTTCCCATCCTTTTTCATCTAGCCATATCTCCATCATTATTACAACATCCCATTGAGTTAAATTTCTCATAAATTTCTTATCCTTTCTATCCAATCCTGCTATATTCCAATATCATATGCTCCATTCTTTCCTACATTAGTTTTTTGTCTCTTTTTACTTCTTACTATTTCTTATTTTCCTATCTCCCGTTCGTTGCTCTCCTAGTTACCCGGCATCTTATTTCTTACTAACTCTACCCTTTCTTTATCCCAATCTCAACATACTACGTTTATCTGTATTCTCCCATATTTAACCCTTGTTCTTCTTCCCTTTTTTCTTTCCTCTTCCGCTATTTTCCGTAGCTTATACTGCATCTTCTTTTTTACCCATGTCAAATCATTCTCTATTCTCCTCGATCTTCCATATAACATCCTCTTCTTTGTAATCACTTCCTTCTTATGCTCCTATTTCTTTAGTTTCGCCAGTACCATTCTCTGCCCACTTCGCTCTTGACTTCCTAAACTTCGCATTTCCTCTATCTCTACATAAGCATCAATCCTTTTTAGTACATCTTCCACTCCTTTCTGCATCTCCTTCCCCTCTAATTTTATGTCATTTATCACTATGTTTCTTTTTTTTTCTTCCCTCTCTTTCTTTTCTATTCTTTTTTCTATTTTTCTTAGTCTTTTCTTCTCCGTATTCCCACTTTCGCCCCCACCAAGATCCCGGTTCGAGCTTTCTATCTTCCTCATCCTACCTTGCATCTCCTCTACCTTATTATTATTAATATTAAGTTTAGATATTAATTTTGTTTGTCTACTGGTCTATATAAATATTATTAAAATATTGATAAATCTTAAGTTTGTGGAAAAAATGGCTCTATCTCCGCTGGGATCTGAACCCAGGACCTTCAGATTTCCGGTCTGATGCTCTTACTAACCGAGCTACGGAGAGACGAGAAAATTTTCTTCACAACCTCCTTACAAGCTGGATTACGATAGCATCATTGATACTTGTAAGATTTTTCTTTTTCTAAACATGAATTCATTTTTTAATTGTTGATCTTAGGTTTATTGACCAGAAAATATTTTATTATTAATTTCAGATGTTAATTTTGTTTGTCTACTGGTCTATTTCAATATTATTAAAATATTGATAAATCTTAAGATTGTGGAAAAAATGTCTCTATCTCCGCTGGGATCTGAACCCAGGACCTTCAGATTTCCGGTCTGATGCTCTTACCATCTGAGCTGCGGAGAGACGAGAAAATTTTCTTCACAACCTCCTTACAAGCTGGATTACGATGGCATCATTGATACTTGTAAGATTTTTCTTTTTCTAAACGTGAATTCATATTTTAATTGTTGATCTTAGGTTTGTTGACCAGAAAATATTTTATTATTAATTTCAGATGTTAATTTTGTTTGTCTACTGGTCTATATCAATATTATTAAAATATTGATAAATCTTAAGATTGTGGAAAAAATGTCTCTATCTTCGCGTGGATCTGAACCTAGGATAATAATATTGATATAGATCAGTAAAAAAACAAAATTAACATCTAAAATGAATAATAAAATATTTCCTGGTCAATAAACCTAAGATCAACTTATTATTATTATATATCCTTTATAAGCTTTAATTTTGGAATCAAGATTCCAATTGTTGAATTAAGAAAGGTATAATTAACAGTTTAAAAATTGTTTTTTCAAGAATTAAAACAATAAAAATATCTGAAATTTTATTTAGTTTCAGCATAGAAAAATTTTAAAATCGTTTTTTTTGGTGACCACAAATTTCGTCTATTTTGAAATGAATGTGGATCATTCACTTTTACGCTCTATATTAGAAATGTTGTTATTCTCAATCTTACCAAAAATGGTGCATTAAGAACAGTGAAAATGAACTAAAATTAATTTTTTAACCTTAGAAGAATTTTTATAATCAATTTCAAATAACCAAATATCAATCGCTCTTAATTGAAAATCATAATAATTCAAAAGCTTTAAACGTTTAATTATTTAATTTTAAATGCTTTTAACTAGATATAATACAATTTCCATTCCTCAAAATTTTCAATAATTCAATTTTTAAAATTGCGATCTAAATTATTTAATTTAAGACGTCTTGAATTAAAAATTAAATAATTTGAACTCCTTTACTATGACAATGTCTAATTTTCAAAACCGTTGTCTGAAATTTTTTAATTTCATGTACATTCAATGTTCAATTATTTAATTTTAAATTCTTTTATTCAGAAAAAGCGAAAGATTAGTTTCTTTGAATTCTATTTGAAATATTGTTGTATTTTTTGTTTAAAAGGTTTTTAATTTAAAATCGTTCAACATGCTTAAAAAAACCAAAAACTCCTCTAATTGAAAACTTATCAGAATAGTTTCATAAATTCCTTTAATTTTATATTCAAGAGTTAGTTTAATAATTGATTTTTAAATCCTTTGTATTTTTAATTTTCGCAAATAAAATGCCAGAGGCGTAAACGCAAGCTTCGGATTCATGCATTTTCTGCTAGTATAATTCCTTTAGCACTGCTTTATTTACCTTTGAAAAGAAATTCTTTAATTAAATATGGAATTTTATGTTTGAGATGAATCCGATAAAATGAATAATAATTAAATTATTTCTCTGTAGGTTTATGTGGAAATAAAAATGTAATTATGAATAGTGTATCATAAATCTGGACGTTATTCTAAGGAACTTTATGGAAACGACATTTTATCTTCGCTAACTTGCCATTTTCCAACGAAATGTCACTTTCTGATATGGATAAGCAAAAACATCTAGTAAAATGTCAACTCGCTTTTTTTATCGTTTCCCGTTATTCCTTTAGTGCTTCTTTTCTGAACATAAGAAAGCACAATGTGAACTTAAGAAAATTAATTATGTATTTCCACGCAATTGAGAACTATTCCAAATTGTGAAATTATTTACTTAAAATAATTTAGTTTATTATAATTCACCGTTCTTCTGCAGTTTTCGGATTTTTATTCGATCAGAAATTGCCGATCTGAATGATCCGATTCTCAAGATCAATTTGTCTTTTATCAATTCGACGAATGTTTAAACTATGTAAATCTCAATGAAGTATCTTTCAAGCTAAAAAATTATTTTCAAAGCCATATACGAAAATTATAATTTTTCTTCTACCCTGGATTTTAAAATTTTCTAAAACATTCGTTGTTGTTTCCAAGAAGTGGGCAATCTTTCAGAAGCCGTAATCGGAATTACGCAAAGCTTTATAAACAAATTATAATAAAAGTCATTTCCAGTACGAAAAATTGAACAATGCCGATAAAGTATTATGATTTCAGTTCAAAATTCATCTCTTTGGTTTAAAATTCATATATTTCTTTTTAAAGTTAGCTATTTCTGGTTGTAAATTCTAATATTATATTTTGGCTGAAAATTCAACTGTTTTGTTAAAAATTATTTTCTAACAGAAAATTGAACTACTGTAAGTAATTACGCATAATTTTAGTTAAAAATTCATCCCTTTGGTTGAAAATCAAAATATGTTTGGGTAAAATTATTAAGTTTTTGGTGAATGGTTTATTATTATATTTTGAGTTAAGTATTCATACTTTTATTACAGTTCGACTTTTATACTGAAAACTCATGTTTTTGCGATAAAGATTCAATTCTTTTAATAAAAATGCAGATTCTAGATTCAACAATTCATATCTTTGATTGAAAATTTAAATATAGTTTTAGAAATTCTTTTTTTTTGTTGCTAAGTATCAATTTTTAAAACTAAAAATTCAACTATGTGGTTGCAAACAGATCTTTTTCATATGAAAATTTAACAAGTTAGTTGAAATTGTTCTTCCCTCTTGGCTGCAAAATATTTCCTGGTTTAAAATTCAGCCCTTTTCGTGAAAATGCATTTGTCTTGTTGAATTTTTTTTTTTATTTATCCATACTTTTCTAACTGAAAATATAATAATTTAATGCTGAATTGAAAATTTATCTTCTGAAGTTGAAAACTCATCTATGAAACTTGATCTCCATTTTGAATCAATCATTTTTGTTTTTAGATTGAACTTTATTTTTTCAAATCGGTTTCTTTTTGGTTGGAAATTTAAATTTTTCAGTTGAAAATTCAACTATTTGGTTCAAAATTCATATATTTTCTTGAAAATTCCTTTTTTTGGATAAAAATTAATCTTATTTAATGTAAGCTATATTTTTTGTTTGCAAACAAATTCTACTAATACATTGAAGGCTAAACTCTATTATTTTAAATTAATTTCGTTGGTTGATGATTCGTATTTTTTTCAAAATTAATCTCTTTGATTAAAAATTCAACGATTATTCTACAATTTCTTGTTTGCTCTATCAACAGTATTTTTTTCAGTAAAAATTTCGATATTCTATTTCTTGTTAAAAATGTATATTTTTTATTTAAAAATTCAAATTTTTATTTAAAAATTCAATTCTTTTGTTTAAATTGAACCTTTTTTAAATTATTATAAAAATATTATTTGGATACTTTTACATATGCCGTCGAGATTACCTCTTTTTCAGATGACAATATAACTGCTGAATTAAAAATTAAACTTCTTTTTTTAAAAATCCAATTTTTTGGTTAAATTATCATCATATTATTTGAAAAATGCACCTCTTTGGTTTAAAATTCTGAATTTCACTACTTTCTTCAACATTATTTTTTTCTGTAAGGCAAGTATTACCTTCATCATTGAAAATTTCGCTACTTCATGTTTGATTAATAATGAACTTTTTTCTAGAAAATACATATATTTGCATTGGAAAATCAACTGTTTTGCAGATAATTCATCTTCTTAGTTTAAAAATTCGCCAAACTCGAAGAAAGATAAAAAATTTACTTAAAAATAAACTTTTTTGTTAACAATTAACATAATTTGGTTTTGTTAAAGAATGTTCTTATTTGTCTGAAAATTAATTTATTTTGATGGAAATTCAAAAATCATCATAAAATTTGTTTTTGAAAATTTGTTTCACTTGGTTGAAAAACAATTTTTTTACGTGAAAATTTACTTTCTCCAATTAAAGATTTATCATATTAGATGAAATTTCATCTCTTTGGTGGAAAATTTAATTATTGTTGGAAATTTTTTATAAAATAATAATTATTTGACACAAAATGTAACTAATCCAATTTTAGTTTTGAAAACGTACCTTTTTTCGTTAAACATTTCATTCTTAGTTTAAATAAATGAACTATTGTAGTTTAAAATCCAACTGTTCCTTGAATAGAGAAAAAATAAAAATGTTTTCTTATCCTGAAATTAAAATTTTTCTAATAGAGCCCTTTGTGTTTAAAAAATATTATACTTGGCTTGACATATGTGGATGAGGTTATTTACAGATTAGTTTTGTATCCAAAATATAGATCATTTAGATCTGAAATTTAAAGTCAAAATGATTATAACATCATTTCAAAATTTTGTTAGAACAACTAAAATTTGTTTGATTTAAACAAATTTTCATTTGTATCCAAGAAAACAGTTTTTTTGGTTCCAAAAACTTGTTTTCCTGAATTTAGGAAAGTAATTAGTTTTTGTCAAAATAAGTATTTTGTTTAACATAAAATATGCAATGAAATGAATGCCATTCGTTGTCCCCTACCTCACATCATTTTTCAACTCGTTCTGTAATGTGTAAACCATCGATCCTACTTTTCTCAGCCACTAACTCCAAATTCTTTAAATGAGAGAAATCCCGTACTATAGTATATTATTCCTTCTGGAATGCAGCCTATTTCAAACATTCTTTCTGCTGTAGAAATTATCACTCTAAAATTCCATGAATTAAAATTTTTCAAAAAATCTATGTAATGTAAGTTTACCAATGATATGAAAAATGTAACAAAGCTAATTTTTTTTATCACAATATTTTGCATGCTTCAATTTAAATTGTCCCCGAAGAAAATCGGATTAAAAGAAAAGCTTTTAACATAGGGGTTTAATCAACCAAACTTCCCTCATTTCCTAAAATTTTCTAATCACTGACATAAAAAATCTATACCATTCAAATTTTATTGTTTATCTCAATTATTCTACTTGCTAGGGTTTTAAATTTGAACCACACTCGAAAAAAATTTGGCTAAAAAAAGCTTCTAGCATAAACGTCTTCTCTTCTCTTAGTCTTCCAAACCCTTCCCCTTTCTCCGCAAATCATTGTTTGCTACAAATGTAGAATTTAGATCGGTAACCGAGTTTTCCCAAGGTTCTCACTGTTTTTCTACTCTATGGCTTTGATACTCCTTTGAACTGCTTTGAAATTCTCTGAGATATTTTGCGTCAACTATTTTATCAAAAAGGCCATTTTCATTTTCTTAAGAATTTTACTGTTTTGTTAAGATTAATTTTTGTTGCGTTGAAAATTTAACTGTTTGGTTAAAAATTAATCTATCCTCGTTGTAGATACATATGTTTTATTGTTGCATATTTGTTTTTTGTTGTTATATAAATCAACTGTTTTTTATTTTGAATTGAAATCTTTTTTTTCAATTATCAACTATTAGATTGTTTGCTTGCAAGAATTAATCTTTGTTTTTTAAAGCACTTGTTTTTTATTTGCAACCGATGTATCTTTTCTATATCTATAATGAAATTTGTTGCTAAGAAATAATCGTTTTTGTTTTGAAGCCAACTAATTAGTTGAACGTTAAACTTCTGGTATTGAAATCATTTTTTTTTCTTAAGCATCTGATTAGGAATTTAGCCGTTTTGTAGAAACGGACAGACACTGATATGTAGTTGTAAAGATTTTTTACGAAACCCTAAGAAAGTAAAACATCCTGCACTGGGTTGTGGTTGAAATATTAATTTTAAGTTATTTTTTTCTGAATTGGCATGCATATTGCAAATAAATTGTTTCGAATCCACAAAGCTTTGTTTAGCTTTTTATGTATGACAAAAAACAATAGAGAGAACCCTACCATTAATCTGAAGAAGATAGTTATAAACGATAATAAAGTTTTTAAACAAATGTATTTGTTTACTTGCATTAATTCTTAGCTAATTAAAAGAAGAGGGAACAAAAATTTAAATTTTTTTGGAAAAAACCGTTAATATAACAGCACTTTTATAGGTAAGATAGTTAAAATCGATGTAGTAGCACTAATTATTACTGCAGTCTAAGTGAAAAGCAGACAAAAAGTAAAGAATTACAGAAAAACCGCAACTTTCTAACATTACTTATTGAGAACATTAATAAAAGTAATAATAATTTGTCTGAACCATTATATCTTTACCTTGACTTAATTACATCACTTTACCGTTTTTTTCGTATCTGTAATAATTTTTACCTATATTTTTTTCCTGATCGCTAAGAAATACAATGTTCAAAGTTCTCTCGTAGGATTCTTTTTTTGCTTTTTTGGCAGCCTGAATTTCATCATTCCACCACGCATTCTTCCTACAACCGCGATACGACACACTTCGATCGCACATGAAACAATAATATCCCGGAACTTAGCCCATGCACCCTCTATCTATGTTTGTTTCTTATAAGCGCCTCCCAAGTTAATCTATCTATTTTTTCAAATATTTTATTTTGGAAATCTATTCGTAACAGTGACAGAGATGTTTATAAAGCATTCTTAAGTCCCTCATTGTGCCTTTGGATTTAGGCCATTCTAGTATGAGTTGGACAACTAGATAGTATATGTCCTAGGTGCTCGATGTGTGCATGGCACGCCCTGCAGCAATCATCGGAAAACTCTCGGCTCAAAATGTGGCGACGGTATGTTAGGGTGGAAATGAAACCGTCTTGACATTTCAAAATGTAATTCTCCGTGCCCGACTTCAATTTGGGTGATTTAAGGAAAGCAAAAGTTAGCTCACACTACATTGACTGATACTCCACATTTCTGTGGAAGATACCGTTCATCCTCTTTTCGAGAAGCTGTTCACGGAAGTTTTTCTCCTGTGCTTTATGAATCCGGGCTTTCAGGAGTGAGTTCTCGAGATAGATAAGATTTGATGCATTTTGCTCACCCCTGATACTGAACTTAAGTCCGAGTGTTTCAGCAGCCTCCTCTGCTGCTTTGTACAGAAACGCTCCTTTGCCCAATTCTTCATGCTTCCTGATCAAATAAAGAAGAGAGTATCTTCCATTTTCGTCTCTATGTGCTGTACCCAGAATAATCCTTTTGTGAAGACAGTCAAGATTCAATATTGTGCGAGCACCTTGATGGCGTGAGATGTAGAGTCGCGGAACAGAAGACTTAAGATGCATGCTTTTGTTTATGTGCATAACCTTTCGTGTCCCGATATTAAGGGATCCGAGCTCGTTCTTCGTTCATGGAACCACTCCAAATGAATAGAGTACTATCTGGACGCCTATGGCACGCCTAGGTATGTATAAGGCTCTCCAGCGCAAAGGTGTCGTATAGTGCTTCTATCGACGAGCTTAGAGTCTTCAAAGATCTCATTAAGTTTTTCTCGCTTCAAATAAACCTTGGCGCATTGTTTTGATCCAAATTCCATTCCTATTCCATGAAAGACGCCTCTCTGAAAATTGACATTATTAGTTGTCACGCGATTTTTTTCAATGAGATAGTAACTCTGGTTTTCCAAAGTGGCATCAATGTCTCTATGCACCTCATGATTTGCGGATGAACCTTTAGGCTTTCCAAAAGACAGATGATAAGCCTATGGGAGGTCGATTCGAAAGCTTTCGGGAACTCAATCCAGACCATCAATAGGTCACGCTGGTAGGATGCTCCATCTTTGCAGACATATCTATCGATGAGCAGGTGCTCCGAACATCCTGTTACACCTTCCTTTAAGCCACGTTGTTCATACATGGCTTGCCACACAGCTTCGATTGTCCGAACAATCCTATCATTTAGGAAAGCTGTGAGTATTTGATACAGTGTGTTCAGACAAGTTATTGGCCTGTAGTTCTTTGGATCAGCTAAGTTTCCCATTTTCGGCAGAAGTACTGTGCGCCCTTCCACCAACCACTCCGAAATTGTCTCTTCCGACGTCAAATATGAGGTAAAACTACGGGCCATATGCTTAAAAGTTGAAGGAAACTTCTTCCACCATAAGATCTTCATACCATCTTCTCCCGGAGCGGAATAGTTCTTCATACCTCTCAATACTTTTTCCACCTTGTCGGGAGTGATGTTTGGGCATTCTTACTCAGGTGTTGTTATGAGAGCATCACACAGCTCCTTGAAGTTATTTATGCTCTCTGAGCCTTCATCCAGTCTATGTTGCACTTCATAAACTTCTCTCGAAAATACTTTGACCCCCTCTGGTTTGGACGGATGGTCGACAGTAACTGGAGTATCCTGGAAGAGTCCATATAGGTCAGAGAGAAACTGTCGGTTTTCTCTGAACCACCTCTCTTCTCGCTTTAGACTTCTCTTAGCGTCAGATAGTATGCGTATTCTCTCAACAATATGCTGCCTGATGGTCAGCAGCATTAAATTGTTAGGTGTGTGATAACGGATCTGGAGTTCGCGCGCGACCATTACGAGTAAAATACTTCAATTGTTAATTATATTTTAAAACTCACCTGCAGTTAAATAAATTGCAATTTAATTTTCTACAAAAATATTTAATAAAATTCTATTTTGTTTCATTTTTTTAAGTTACAAAAAAACTTCTAAAAAGTTATTTAAACAATTAGAGGTTCGATAAAAATTTTAAGAAATTTATCAAAATTTTAAGGTTGAATAATTTTAAGGTACACTCTGGAGTCCCCAAAAAAACAGCATAAGTAAAAAAATTTTATTTTACGTAATATTGCGGTTCATTGACGCCTTTTAAACATTTAAAATAAAAGTAATTTATTGGTAATTTAAGAATATTTAATCATTTTTTACTCTTATTCAATTATTTAAACATTATTAATTTTTTTATTATTTTAATTTTTTTCAATTACCAAATAATTTTACAATTATTTAAATAATATGTATGTGTTTTAGTATATAATTTACTTAAAAAACAGGAGAAATATTTTATCTCACTAAATTTTCGACAAACTGTAATATTTTTAAATACAAATTTGTTTATTGTGATTACTCTTAGATGTGTAAACAAATTTAAATTTTGTAAAAAATATTTTTGTTTACATATTTTATTTTCGCTATTTTTCGAAAGATTGAAATCTTTTTATGTTCTAAGTTTCTTTTTACAAATACTCTTTAATGTTTAAACAAATTAAATTTGTTTAACCAATTAAACATTAGTCAAAAAATGACTGGGTATTCTTAAATTATCGAATAATGTTTATTTCTTTTTTTTAACTTGTAAAAAGCGCTAAAATACTTCAACACGGAATTATTTTTAACATATTACCGCGTTTAAATATTAGATTTACAAAAATCTGACTAATGCCCATCTTCAATCAATGAGAAGCTTTATGGACTTTGCGCCACCACTAAATATTTACCTATTTTGCTCAAACTTAGAGCTTTTTCTGGGGCATTCGAACAAAACTGGGAGGTGAGAGCAGAAAAAAAATCCACCAAGTACAAATTAGGACTACCCTAGGGTAATATTAGAATTTTGGAAATAACGGATTGATTTCCCCCTAAAATGGAAACTTGGGGGGGGTGACTTGTCCTCTAGAGTGAAAAAAAAATTCTGCAATGCATTTGAGGACCACCCCAATACACACGTGCATGAAGAGTATGTATATAATGAAAAATTCCAAAAGAGTTATATATATATATATATATATATATATATATATATATATATATTTTTTTTTTTCTCTTT
>JAAAKG020180240.1:0-26071 GCA_010014905.2 Druon quercuslanigerum
TTCAATGTTTTCTTAAATTTTCAATAATTTCCTTCACATTTAATGTTTTTTATTGTTCTTGGGCTCATTTTGAAGCTTTTTTCACAGTATCGTACCAGGTTATGAGTATTTATCATGAAAATTGCCTTATAAAATTGCAAGGACATCGAGTTGTAACAAAAAGTTGAAAAATAGCAATATTCTTTGTAGCAAGCAAAATCTTTTGTAGAATATAAGAAATATATAATCATGAAGTTTCTATGAAATTTCCTCAAAATATATGTTTATTTCATTTTTATTCTGATTTGCCTACAGATAAAAAGTTTTCAAATTTTTCCAACTTTTTCGTTACAACTTCAAGTCCTTGCAACACGATAAGACAATTTTTAAGATTTATACGTATAGACTGTCATGATAGTGTGTAAAAATAGCTTAAACATGAGCCTAAGAACATTAAAAAATATTTATTATTAAGGAAGTTATTGAAAATTTAAGAAAACATTGAAATATACACTATTCTTGCAATATCTACTTGAAAAATAGACAAATAGGCTTCATCCTGGGCTCATTTTCTACAGAATTTTTAAATAATTTAATCCTTTGAAAAGAAAAAGTTTTAGCTCCGATATACTTAAAATTAAGAGAACTTAATCAACCATAAAAAAAGAAGTGTATTCAAACTTTTGACCTGTACTGTAAATTATTATTTTTCTATGGTTAACCATTTTTTCTGCAAGAAACAGAAATTATCGTAGATTTTTTTTCATTGTAGTTTCCATAAAATTCTCGAATCGATTTTTAACAAAATTATATTTGTTTTTAATATTTTATAGAACATTATTTAATAACACATAAAGTAAAACAACAGATTTGAAACTCTTGATACTCGTCGTTTATTCACCTTCGTAAATTTTTCTTTTTTCTTATGAGATCATCAAAGCGCTAAAAATGATATCTAGTAAAATCATATGAATTCATCATGAAGTAAAAAAAATATAAAAAATTTAAGAAACGAATAAACAGTATTATTGAGTCACTAATTTTATAGAACATTACATCCTCTTTAAGTATTCTGTCACAATATCGTTTTATGTAGCTCGATACGGGTATTGAGGTATTATACCAAAGCTGTTTTATGCAATGTGTGTACTAAAATATTAAAAAGGGGCTATAAAATAATAAAGTATTCATAAGTTCTTTTATTAACAATTTCTTATTGCATATTTTTCACACGAATACTCAGTTTATGTAATATATGGAAAATATATCCGAATATTTTCAGCAAATTGAGTGACTGTAGCTTTAAAGCTCTCTTTGGATGTAAATGCTATCAAACTATCCCACATTTGTATTTAGTTAAATCACAATAGAACGAGGTAGGAAATCAAATAAATCGGAAATGAATTTAGTACCTGTCCAGCATGAGAATTATATGTTGCAACTTTGATGTAGATCGTTCTCGAGCTTTTAGTTTATTTTGATTGAAATGCTTTAATGTGCACTATCGTACAAATTTATGGAAAACTCATGTGCATTTTCAATTAAGGAATCAATTTAATTTAATTTTAAATATATAATTATTTAGGAACAGAATCTATTACCAAGGATTGTAAGTACATCAAAATTTATTTAAGATGAAGTATAGGATTGTAAAAATAATTGAAATCTTTCGGAAATTTAAGATAACAAATGTTCTATAGAGTTAGTCATAAAAAATTAACGTTTTTCCATCAGTCACTTGAAAAGATAGCCTTGAAAAATATTGTTTTCTAGAATGGTGATCAAAATTATTCATAAACCATTTATTTGTCAGACGAGTTTTTGACTACAATACTTCAGTAAAAATATTATCTTCACGAAAAAGCGAGATAACTTATGTATTTAAACAGTGCTTTACAATTTTTCATAAAAATACCGTATTTCTGCTCTATTTTTGCAGTCAGTCAAAAATATTTATTGCTTTGAAACTGCTTATTGTATTTTAAATTCTATTTAATAAATTTAGTAGAACAACATTCTCCAAGATCTCGCACTCATTGTTATTGAATACCTGTTTGGTTGCAGACTACATGAGTACGAGTTTAAGTGGCTGTTTCAGTTTATTCTTTTAAATTTTCTGGAATTTTATAACTGGTAATTTCCGAGTGAGTAATTTTAATTCAAAAAATTTTTTCTAAAGTAGAGAATTAAATTTATAAGTTATGATTTTTATAATAAAGAAACAATTGTGTTAAAAAATGTTTAACCGAATTTTTTTAAATGTCAAAAGGATTCTATTCATAACTCAATATTTAGTATTTTCTGCACCATCAATTTAGTCAACCATAGTTTCAAAATTACTAATATTATTTAAAGATAAAATTTATTCCTGAATGTTTCTAAACATCCCTCCATAAAGTGCTGGATAGAATCGGGACTCTATCTAGACCTATTCGGGAAACTTCCGGGATTCGTAACCGGGTTGTATCTAGGGCTTATACAGGACACCGGGAAATATTTATCCACGTCTTATCCAGTTCTAGCAGGGATATAGTTTGAACATAATTTCGCTATCCGGGAATATCTGAGACTTATATGGGACGCTGAGAAAGATTTATTAAAGTCCTATCCGGCCTTAGTTGGGATCATTTCGGTAGAGAAATTTGAGGAAAACTTTGAATTATTTCAAAAGATATTTTAAAGTTTTATAGAAACCTTAAAAAACTCAGAAATAATTTTCAATTAAAAAAAATCCAACAAGTTTTAAAGAAAATGCATATATTTGAAGATGTCTCAATACAATTTTGAAGTTTTTAAAGGATTTTCTATTTTTGTCTGCACATTACGAAGAAAAATTAAATTGAATTCTTATTCTGAAAAATTAATTTGAAGAGAATATGTAAAAATGTTTCAATATCTTAATATTCTTGGGAATTTTAAAAGCGATTCTTAATTTTTTTTTAAATTAATTTTCTAAAAGGGTTTAAAAAATATTTTTAAACAATAAAAACGATTTTCAGAATTTTCAAGAACAAATCTGCAAGGTTTAGAGGTTAATTGATGAATAATTCGAGTAAATTAAAAATATGTTTAGGAATTTAGGGAGGTTTTAGTAGATTAAAAATTCTAAAAAATATACTTTAAATTTCAAATCATAAAAAATCTTTTTTGGTTACAAAATTAACAAATTGGTCCACAATTCGTCCTTTTGCTTTAAGACATCATCTCTTCCTGTAGAAATTGTATCTCCTTTTACTAAAATTGTAACTTTTTCGTTTGAAATTAATATCTTTTGTATTTGAAGATTTAACTATTTTGTTGAAAATTCGTGTTTGTGAATGAATCTAACTCTTTTTAATTTAAAATTCAACTAAATATCAACTATTACATCATTTATTGAAATTTTATTTTTCGGTTAAAAATGCAACTACTTTGTACAAAATTGCACTGCTTAGTCAAGAAATAATATTTTTTGTTGAAGATCCATCTTTTTCGTTAAAAAGTCAATTTTTTATTGAAAATTTATATTTTTGGGTTTAAAAATAATCTTTTGAAAAGAAAATTCATCTTTTCTAAAAAGTATTCTGTCTTTTCTGGTCAAAAATACAACTGGTAGAAATTTAATCTTTTATTGTTGGGGATTCAACTATAATGTTGAAAATTTGTTTGTTTCGCATAAATTGGATTGTTTTTGTTTTTAAATAGAAATCATATTAGATTGAAATATAAAGTATTACTCTTATCAAGATTTTAAGTGATTTTAAAAGATTTTAAGAAATTCCAAGAGATTTCTAAAAATTCCAAAGTAGTCAAAAACATTATAAGGTCTGCCGATTGAAAAATATTTTCAAAGATTTCAGTAGAGATTTAAGGGTCTTAAGTAGTTTAAATAGTTTTGATTAAAAAATCAAGAGACATTTTGAAAGATCTGTAAAAAATGTAAGGGATTTCAAAGGCTTTCAAAATTTTCCAATTATTTATGGCGGATTTTAAATCCTGTTGTTTTTCAAAGTATTTGAAATTATTTTAATCGATTTTATGGGATTTCCGAGAATTTCATATTATTTAATGAGCTTTCTTTAAGAATATTTCAAGGCTTTTAAACAAAGTTAGACATATTTAAGAGGATTCAAAATATTTCAAGAATTGTCAAATTCTCATTTAATACTATATTCTACTTTTATTTACTCATTTTTTAAATATTAGAACTTATGTGCAAAGGGCTTTATTAATTTAAAAAAGTTATTTTTGTCTTATTTACATCTTTTTAGTGCAATAGAACTTAGTATTTAAATAATGGAAATATATAATAACCAGACTTACAGCGCGCATATTTTTGGCTAGTTACTGAATAAAAAATAGGTAATTATTTCATATAATTTATCTTAAATGTAAGAAAATAATTGTTTTGGAATCCAAAATTGATTTTAAAAAATACTTATATTACTAAAGTTAAATTATTATTAGATAATAACCCGTTTTAATTCATAATTAAAGGAAAAGATTTAAGATCAAATTACCTTACTAAGTAAAAACACACATCTTTTCAAATCCCTGTATTATTAAGAATTTTACAGCAATACAAAATTTCTTCATTTTCATTGGCTGTATTAGAGCATTAATTTAATAATAAGCATAGATTTAATAAAATTATTTTTAAATAAACAATTAGTTTTCATATTTCATACTATCTATTTCTAAGTATTAGTAAAGTATGAACCTTCATGTGTGAGCATGAAAAATTATTTATATTCAAGTTTTTTTTATTCTTATGAACGAAAAACAAAAATCGTCCTAAGGAAGGGCATTCTCCCCTATAATATTGTGCAAATTTTCCTAATAAGGAAATAGCAGTTTGAAACAAAATCAAACGCAAAATACAATTTCAAAAAGACTTTTATAATCATGATACTTCTTCAAATATAATGCAAAGTTTGAAAAAGTTTATAAATACCTTCTCGTGGTTCTAATTCATCCTTTAGTGGTCCTGTTCACCTAACAGGCACGTACTGAATTAATTAGACAAAACAAATCTTTTTTATAACAGTCGACTATGAGGGTAAGTAATAAAAAATTTTAATTTGTGCAACATGAAGCTGCCCACTAACAAATTTTGAATGACGCCACACACAAAAATGATCATGTTCTTGGTTTCAAATTCTAATTATTATATTAGTTAGTCCAGATGTTTGCTTTTCACGATGATGAATCCTCGTTCAAATAGATTGATCCTGCTGAGGAAAAAGCAAACAGAAAATAAAAAAGAAGGTTGCTAAGGGTAACAAAACGTTAGCACAACATAACTCATAATTAACCCTTATGAAATAGAAGTATTGTTAAGTAAATTATCCAGAAGTTTTTCCGCGAAAAAGTATTGAATTTCCAATATTCATTCGTAGAAAAAGTATTACATCCAATACTGATCAATTCTTCTTTTCCATAAGGGAATCATCCAATACTCAAGTTCCTTTTAGAATTTTATTTTGAAATTTCCGTTCATCCACAGGAAAATATTTTATAATAAAAATTAGATTTTAGTAATTAATATTTATTGAAAGATAGCAGTTTTCGTCTTTCCAAGAATAGAATACCATAAGTAGTACCTTTAGCCACTACAGTAACATTTCCAAAGTTATCCCTACAAACATTTTATTATTTTCTTTTTTTATTGAAAAATTAAGTTAACATACTATATGTCCATATTGTCTATTTAATTTCATCAAATATCAGACCTCTATTCCTATTATAATATATCCATCCTATGAGTAGCAGTAAATTAGAGATTATTACAAATATGATAAATATTAAAAATAAGATTACATGACTATGAAATGTTGAAAGTATGAGTACATTAAACTAGGCAAATAGGAACCACACTTTTATATACTGGTCTAGGTCAAGCTTTTAAACTAACCTTGATTACTGCTTCCTACGTCCGCTTGGCAATTCGCCGGATCGGATAAGCAGGTTACTTGCATCACAATGACACTCTTTATCCATATCTTATTTAGAATATTTTCCCGAAAAATATCGCTTTTTCAACTTCCATATTTCCATAAGCGAACTGCAATCCTAAATCTACTCACTACACGTGGTTCACTCACACACTTCTGTTTATTGCGTCTCACGTTACTTTTCTATTTCTGGTCTTACTTTATTTACCTTGTATGTTTACATGTCAGAAAGAAAAGTACACGAGATGGAAGTAGGATGCAATCTGCAATCTGAAAGAATTTTTCACCCACTCAAATACGAGACACACCCACGATCTGCGAACATCAAGGAATAATAATCGCTGACTTGATTTTATCATTGCGAAAGCATATTTCGTGAAATTTTTTTTATTTTTTTGTTTTAGTATTTTTATTTATTTCTTTTATTTATGAAATTAAGTTTTTGCAAAAAAGTGTAATATAAAAGTATTCGAACTAAAAAAAACTGATTATTATATTATTTAATATAAGTTTGTTTAAAAATTTTATTCAGGATTTTTTTTATAATTTAGAAACCATTGGATAAACTAAAAATCATTATAATCGTATATACTATACACTGGTCACGTTTATTTCACTCAACCGTCAACAATTATTTGATTTAATCCAATAGCAGTTAATGAAAACGAACTCCTATCCAATCAATTGTCGTTCAATTTAGTTCGTAGAGAGTAACTAGATGAACTCAAACATGGACATCTAAATCAATTGAAATAAACGAGTAATATTTACTATATTGTTCATATTGAGCATAGAATAAAATTAACCTATTAGCCTTTGCGTAGATATAACATAAAAATTTAAAAAAAAACATTTATTATTTCAAATTATTTTGGATTATAGTATCACACACTTCTTTGAGAGATTTGACCTCTTGACCTCTGCGAGAAAAGGTCTTTAATCTCAAAGTATTTTTTCGACAAATCAGAAAATTTAGATGTATTCTCGAGGTTTTGGGGGGCAAAAGTGCAATATTGAAAACACTATTATGCGATGATCGCGGAGCTTCTGCAAGCACATGGTTGCCGCACGTAACGTTTCGAGAGATCGAGGTTGCCGGTAGCACGGTCCGTGGAAACCTGTCAGCCCGAGGCCGCGGCACAGCCTCGAAAGCCCTCGCATTCGTCTCGAATGTGGGTGAACCCGCAGAGTTTGCGCGCCGCGGTTCTCGTATGACTTCGGAAAATTCCGAATCCAGACGGAAAAAGCGAAGGATCAAAGATCCTCAAAATAGAACTTCCAGAAGCAAACATGCAAGTTAAAATATCGATGTTTTAATTAGTTCAGAAGGTTTTACGGATTTCAGGAGTTTTCAAGTGACTTCAAGTAGATCCAAGGGAATTAAAGTGACTTCAGATTTTCTAAGAGAAACTCGAGAATTTTGAATATGTTTAGACATTTCCAGTTATTTCTAGTGAATTTTAGTGATTTCAAGTGACTTCATGTGATTTCATATAAATGCATATGAATTTTTTTGAATTTAACCGACTTTAGATAGCTCAGGAGATTCGAAGAGAATTTAAGTGACTTCAAGTATATTAAAGTGACTTTAAGTGTATTAAAGTGACTTCAAATGAATCCAAGTGACTCCAGATATTCTGAGAGACTTTAGTGACTTCAGTAAATTTTATTGACCTTAGGAGATTACAAGAGAATTCCAGAGATTTCAAGTGACTCCATGTTATTTTATATGACTGATTTGGAATTAAAATGACTTCATGACTTCATATAGGAGATTCGAAGAAAATTCCACTACCTTTAAGAGTCTTTAAGTGACTTCAAATAAAAACAAGTGCCTTTAAATTACTCCAGATGTTTTAAAAATGTCAGTGACTTCTCGAGATTTTATAAGATTTAAAACAGTTTCGGACAATTCGCTTACTTTAAGAGATTTTTGGAAATTTAACTAAATTTACGAAACTTTATTAATTTTACAAATTGTCTATTTGTATCACTCTTGACTAGGGTCAGTCCAAAAAAATTGGTAATTAAAAATAGCCCAGCACTGAAAAGTTTCATTTTAAGTCCTTTGTAACCTGCGTCAAATTTAAAATAGATTAACAAATATCCTAAGATTCTGGGGTACCAAACTAAGTTCAAGAAACTCATAATTCTCAATTTTTTACAAAAATCGCTGACATTCATTTTTTGTTCTTATGCTACTTAATATGTTCAATTTTGAAAAATCTTGTTAGATTTAAATCTACTCAGTTTTTCTTGGACAAAATCTTACTTTTGTGAACCTCCAAAAACAAAAATGATTTTCAAAAGTTTTGCCCTTAAAATGTTCTTAAAATTTTTTTCAGATTTAGCAATACAAGAGGCCAGTCTCTGAATTAAATTGCGATTAGAAATATTTAATTCTCAGAGTTTTACAAAAAAAAGAGATTTTTATGTCGTAGTTCAGATAACAAGCAAATTTTTCACAATTCTTTTGATATTTAAATATTTGCAGTTTTTAAAAAGCAAAATCTCATTTTGTCATACTCAATAATAAACAAAACTTAAATGCTTTTGAAATAATCTAAAAATTTTTTCCAGCCTATGGATATCTTTCTTGTACTCACGCTTTAACCATGCGAAAATTTTAGAAAACTTAAGGAATAACCATTAACGCGACCATGGTGAAAGCGAAATTCTTCTAATTTTTTAGGTACATTTTGCATGAGAAAACTTTTTCACATTCTCAAAATCATTTTAGGGCAGTTTAAAAAGCCGTTTAAAATTATCTTAGTTATGTAAACTTTATAAAAAATAAATTTTATACAAAAGAATCTAAAAATGTGTAATTTGGCATGATTTTCGTAAACTGGACGTATTACATAGATTACGAAAAAAATAATATTAACCTTTTTTTGTAAAACTCTAAGTTTTTGTCTTTGTTATTTTTATTAGTGAATTTTGACTGCGAGAAGGTTTCTATATGCTCAAAAAATTATATATTTATTCAAATGCTCCGGCTCCCAAATTGGAAATTTATTCCTGCATGAGTGGAAGCAATGTAAAAAATTAGTGTTTTTTGTAACTAGAGAAAATATCAGCCTACAGCGCAATAAACCAGTTAGACAAAAATTTGAATTTAAACGGTAACAGTTTTACTAATTTTGACTGTGTCATTATTAACGTTATTTCCAGCACGATGTTTCCGTTCCATTCCGCTGGTAACATCAACAAGCTACTGCGGGTATTTGGCAATATTCGTAGACATAAAAGTTAATCGCGAGCTCGAAAGTAACGAAACAAACGAATGAAACGAATTTGCTGAAATTTAAAACATCCAAAAAGTCGATTTCGCATTAAAAGATTTTAAATAAAGTTTGAACAATACACACATTGTACCGTAAAAAATGTTTTATGTTTAAGAGGTCATCCATAAACTACATTATCAATTTTAAGCTATGAATCTCTCAAAACGAAAATATCGAATTAAATTGAAAATATTAAATTTTCAACAATGTAGAATAATTTTCTAACTAAAAAGACAATTAAAAAAGAATTAATTTTTAATTTATATTGAATACATTTGTCATCAAAAGTGTAAGAGTGAAATTTTCAGATTAAAAAATCAATTTTTATAAAAAAGACGAATTTTCAGCAAACAAGTTATATTTTAGATCAAACATGTCAATCTTTAAAAAAATGGGAATTTTTGACAAACTAGTTAAACTTTGAACGAAACATTTGAATTTTTAACTCAACAAGTTTACAATTTAAAGATTTTTTTACAAAATGCATCAAATTTTAACAAAAGTGTAGAATTTTAAGGTCGAAAAGACGAATCATCTACCAGAGGGTTGAATTTTCGAACCAAACATACGTTTTTTAAACAAGAAAGTAAATTTTTTTGCCAAAAAGTTATGTTTTCATAAAGAATAAACCAAGGCAGATTGCTTTAGAAACAAACATTTGCATTTTAACCAAAATGGATGAATCTACAACAAGAAGATTAACTTTTGGCTAAGAAAGACGATTTTTCAACCAAAAAGATGAATGTTTAAGTAGAAATATGAACTTCTAATCAAAAGTATCATATTTTAAAAACCAAAATAGAATATTTACATTGTTAGCTGATTAAATTAATTGTTCCAAAACAAACAAAAAAAAACAAATTTCAACAAGCATAGTACACTCAACCAAATAGATAAATTTTCAACAAATGAGTTTAACCCGATAGATTACTTCTTAACCTGGAAGATTCGTTTTATAAAAACAGAATAATTCAATTTTGAACCAAGGAAGGGAATCTGCAATGAATATGAATTTTTAAATATCTACAAATATCTACAAAAAAATTAAAGTCTTAACTGAAAAATACATTTTTTTAACAAAAATTTAATTTTTTTAGAAAGTTTAATTTTTATAAAAATATATAATTTGATGTTAATTTTTTTTGTCTACAGTAGTACACATGAACAATTATATAATTAAAATCAATATTTTTTAATATTGATTTTTATTTCTGATTTAAAAAAATTGTTCAAGCTCTTAACCACTAAGCTGTGCAGGGACGAGAATAAATTTTCTAACAAACCCTATCAGTTAAATTCCGACGTAATACCTTATACTTGCAAGATTAATTTTCCAAACATTCGAATGTTTTATATTTTTTTATGTTATGGTTTTGGCCATATAAAATGTATCAAATAATTTGGTGTTAATTATTTTTATCTACTGGTCTAAAATCATTATTTATGAATATTAATTTTTATTTCTAGATTTTTTAAAATAGCTCTCAAGATCTTGTGGGATCCGAATTTAGATCTTTCAGAGTACCGGTCTGATTCTCTTACCCTCTAAGCCCCTACAAATTGAATTTCGACGTAATTTCTTATATTTTATTATGCTTAAAAAAAAATCAAAGTCAGAACCATAACTTGAAAAAATATTTCATAAAAATAGTTTAATTTCTCACAAAAAAGTTAATTTTCTACTGAGTGATTTCATTTTCTAACAAACTGCTGAATCCTCAACCAATACAGATTAGCTGTTACTGTTTTCAAAAAATAAACATCAATCTTGTCAAAAATATCAATTTTTAACCAAAAATAAAACTGTTACATTGACAGTAGAAACAGATTTATCAAAAATTATGAATCTTTATGAATCTTTAATTAACTTTCTAAAACTGGAATAGTCCAGTTTTGAACCAAGTAGATGAATCCTGAAAAAATGGATTTTTAACAAAATAGTTTAAGTTTTAACGAATTAACTGAATTTCTGACTATGAAAGATGAATTCTTAATAAGAAATCCATTAAGCTTCAAAAAAAAATCTACATATTTACTCTGGCTTCAAAAATCAGTTTTGAGATGATTTTATGCTATTAGGCAGCAAAGTTTATATACATGATACATAGAAATATGATTGTATCATTATACCATAATCTATTAATGAATCAAATTTGTACACATCAATGTTTCTTAATATGAAAAAGAAATGAATTATATATTAAATAATCAAATATAGAATAATTGGAAACCGAAATTGTTAATATATATGAAATATTTTTTTCAAGGTAAATTATATTTTATTCTATAAAGAGAAATATTGCGTATATCTTCAATGATATAACAAAGTTCCTCTTGAAAGCCCATGTGTAAATATTGTATCGAATTTTAATACAAATTCATTAGCTATGAAAAACTCAATTTCAACATACTCCGCTAATTTCAGCATTTTTGGTCTAAATGGAGTCAATTAAATTTCTCATGTCTGAAGAGCAAAATCGAACGAACAATTATTGTACCTTCGAGTAAAGAAACTCAATCAGTGCAGTACGTCAACTAACTTCGAAGTTTCTCGTTAGTACTTGCCCTTCCTTTTCTTTCCTTTTTTTGAAATCGATCGAATCCTCCGACATTCTCCTATGCATACCGGATGAGAAGAGTATCACGTAACTCCAATTGCAAATTGGCATTCTCGTGGGTCCCAAAAGACCGTCAGATAAAATGTTCTGTTTTATTATCTTTCATGCTGCTGAAGAGGAAATGTATAAGTTTCTACTAGAATCTGATAAGAGGCTAAAAATTATTCAATCTAAGACAAATAAAATTCTTTCTAGGAATATGAATTTTGTGACTTGAATGAATAAATTTGTCGATTTATTTATTATATTCAAATCTCGGTGCTAAAATATTAAGAAAAATTAGTGTTTGGTAGAATCTCGACAATCTATTCTCTATTCACCAGTTATTTGAGTAAGTTATGTCACTATTGTCATTAGAGATTGAAAGATTAAGATAATGAATATTAGTATTTTTATAAAAAAATATAATGCTTGATAGCAAATTTAGATTAGGGTTATTATTGAACTTAAATAAAACATAAGGTTTATCTGGTAAATATATATTTGACTTGATAATAAGAAAATTATACATATGTCTTCTTCATTTTAACGGTCTTTCACAATTTTTACATTTCTAGTTAAACAGAAAAAATATATAATTAAGGCTCGTATGGTTTGCATCATTTTAAAAGTTTTATATACAAAAATGCAGTAATTCGAGATTTTTTATCAAACCCTTAAGCGGTATTAAAGCATCGGCCTGTCAGAATTTTTTCACGCTTGAGTGGATTTCACAGTTTATTTCACGTTTACTTCGCGATTGGCTCATACCATGAGATTTTTTGTGCTGCTGAGTTTCGCATTTGAGGTCGAAATATCAACATGAAAATGAGGCTATAAAAATGTGAAAATTCGAAATAAAGTCAAAAATCTGAATTTTTAATCGCCTTAAATTTAACAAAACGAAATACACTAAGAGGATACGGTTTATGAGAGTTCAAGTACAGATTAGAATGCCCAAGAAATGTGTGATTTGGAATCTGCCTGCGGCGATCGACTGCAGCAGCACACATCGCTCCTGGAGGAAGGTGATGAGCTGGTGGTCAAACGGCGGGAAGTGCTTTGTTGCCAGGACCGTGGGATTCTCGAATCGACTGATCTCTTCTTCCCAACTGTGTCTTGTGTTGAAATCCATGTTCAGGCTTGCTGCTGTAACAAACCAGTCGTCTCATTGAGTGACTGGGAGGCCGAGGGAGGCCAGTTGATTGTGGTGCTATTTCAGCTCATCCAGGAGCCGCTGAGTCGGAATATCAACTTGAGGTGGTTGTGAATTAGGACCCGTCGTTGATTATAGCGAGACTCCAGAGCAGCCCAGGCTATCACTAATAAGGCTATCTATAATAAATATAGATGCTATTCGGCGCTTCCTGTGCTTCCCCCTGGACGCGCGACTTGAGGAAGAATAATTCCTCTACGTCGTTCAAGGTCGGCTCATCGTACTCAAGTGTGCGAAAGAGGCCTCGAAGGGACTTTTAGTCCTGTCGTAACCCACTTACGCACCGGTCTCGTGGCGTGCCTATACGTCGTACAGCCGACACTTGGCGGTGGTAAAAAGGTCATCAACAGGTAGTGTAGTCGACGTTTATGAATTAGTCGCTTTTCTGTATCTCTGAATAGTGAAGCAGCTCTACGTGGTTTTTGGAGAAGTCCCTCCAATATTCATCCAACACCTCGAGGCTGTTGAGTACCAGATCGTTGTTTAATGCGCGCCGAGCCGTGAGTCGGGTTAAGCCGCTCTCAGATGAGCGGTCCCGGGCCAATCGGTCGACAGTTCCAATCACAACCGGAATTAGATTCACAGAGCGGGGCTTGCCCGATGCGCGTATGAGTTCTGCAAGGTGGGCTAGCCCGGATATCTGGTATCGCTTACAAGGCAGATCTTGCTCTGATGTACGAGATATTGCAGTGTTATGCTGGACGAGATTCGAGCTACAACTTCCGAAGCGGCGCGCAAGACAGGTCACAGGCTGATGCGCAAGATGCCGTTGGGTCATGCCGCGCAGGAGTCGAGCCTCAGCTCCTTATGTGGGGCGCAATGCAGACCACATACTGTTGCGCAATAGAGACCACAGATTAATGTGCAAGACGTCACAGGGTAATGCGACGGGCAATGCAGGCCACAGACTGATGCACGAGAGGCCGCAGATTGATACGCAAGAGGCCATAGGGTCATAACGCATGCGAGTCGAAACACAGCTCCCGAAGCAGCGCGCAATGCAGACCACAGACTAATGCGCGAGAGGCCGCAGATTGAAACGCAAGACACCACAGGGTCATAACGCATGCGTGTCGAGCCACAGCTCCCAAAGCAGTGCGCAATGCAGGCCACAGACTGATGCACGAGAGGCGGCAGATTGAAACGCAAGACGCCACAGGGTCATAACGCATGCGTGTCGAGCCACAGCTCCCAAAGCAGCGCGCAATGCAGGCCACAGACTGATGCACGAGAGGCCGCAGATTGATACGCAAGACGACATAGGGTCATAACGCATGCGAGTCGAAACACAGCTCCCGAAGCAGCGCGCATTGCAGACCACAGACTGATGCGCGAGAGGCCGCAGATTGAAACGCAAGACGCCACAGGGTCATTTCGCACGGGAGTCTAGCCACAGCTCCTAATACGGCGCGCAATGCAAGTCACAGACGGATGCGCAAGAGACCACGATGCGCAAGATGCAACAGGATTAGACCGCACGCGGTTCGAGCCACAGCTCTGACAATGAGGAACCAATCCTTAACTGGCACTATGGGTGAAAGATACCCCAACAAATTTTTGACCTCGAATCAACCGCTCTACACTCGAAAAAATGGACCAAGCGTCATGCAACCCAAATCAAATACATGATTATAAAACCCATTCCACATTTTAAAAAAACATATAAAACCACATAAGACAATAATAATGCGCAATAACACTCACCACCGGCTGCGCAAAACGCCCTTGAATACTTGGGGTGTAAAACACCCGTTGTGCCATTTACGTGATAGAAGGGAATGGTGTCAGTTGAGGGCCAATACTGACTCATGTTGTACTTACTCGGTTGACCAGTGGCTGGGTCCATGGCGACGTCCGATTGGAGCTAAAAGAATAATGGCCGGGGAAGGGACGTCGTGTGCATCTGCTGCTTGAGCTCTGTAATAAGCGTATTGCTTGTTATCTACTCTCCATAGACTCTATGCTACTCTCTCCTCGGAGAGCGCGCACGGTTCGCGAAGAAAGGTAGGAGAGGGGATGGCCGAGAGGGCATGGTGGACCCCAAAACCGTCTATGGGGGCCCCTACGAGTAGCTGAATCCATCACCGAGCGAAATAACAAAATCTTGAATTTCAAAATACATTAAAAAGACAGCATTTTCATATTTTTAAGACTCCTTTAGTACCTTAAAATCTATTTTTAGCTCAAATTTACCTGGAAAAGGTGTGATTTATAGTTAAGTGAGATCGATTTCGGTGCAATTTTGCAATTTTGATCAGTCTTACTTGTTGATTTGCTTATCAATATTTATTTTTATTTATTAATTTTGCTTATCGATTTTATAATTACTAAAAATATGACTTGATATATGATCATAGGTAAAAATACATTTCAAAGTAGTCTACAAATCTTTAAATTGTAAAAATGTGTATTTTTTGTGTATTTTTAAATTCAAACTTTTGTCTGTCGCCCGATACAAATATTTTTGATGTATAATATAATATTATTATTATATTATTTTTTAACATAATATAGTTACTTATATATTTCTCTCTGGTCCTGACATAATTTCTTGCCCTATTTCAAAGTTTATTGGTAACTTTTTTAAAGTTTGAAAGAGATAAAATAGTGGTGCTTTTTCTATAAATATTAATTTTCAGTTTATTCAAAATTCCATTGTTTCTTCTCTTTTGATTTTTTTGAGATTAAATCTTCACCTGCGCCTTTGTGTGAAGAGAATATTTCTTTGTTTTAAAACCGAAAACTCACGTTTATTTTTAAAACGCGACAAGAGATGAAAAATGTCAAAGAAATAAAATTATTTCTCTAAAAAAGTTCTCAAAAACTGTTTTTACCCGTTTCTTTTTCTCCTGTTATTTTCGATATTTTTTCAAAAATGTTAATCAAATCTTTTAAAATTGATTTTTTTCTCAACAATGCAATTTTTGGTTCTCTAATAAATAAAAAAAATGCATAATCTAACAGTCCTTTTCTTTTTTTCATCACAACAAAAACTCTTATTTTTAGGAAAAAATTCTTTAAGGATTTTTTACACATTTTCGCAAAAATTTGATAAATAACGCTAGACAGGAAAAAACTTTAAAGAAATATTTTTCTAGAATTTTATAATGTATTGACGACAAGGGAACGTACAAGTTTCAATCTCAAGCACTCAGGTTATATTCTAAGGGACACGGTTAACCAAAAGAATAGTGTTATATGAAAAACGGGCAATATGAATCATCGATTTCTGGCTGCATTACATTTTGCAATAAAAACATTAAATATTGAATAAAAAAATATTTAATTAATAATATTATCGCACTGTCTGTGATTTTATTAAATTTTCGCTAACTTTAACCCCTTTTCCATGTCGTTCAGGACAAACGTTACGGAAAATTTCTTAAACATAAACAGTGCCTGATAAAACATATATATATATGTATTGAATAATACGTACACTTATATGAGGAGTTTCACTCAGAAAGAAAGATTTATTTTAAAAATTAATTTACTGAATAATTACGCAAGATATTATCAAAACATCTCTGGAAATGCCGATTACCGCAATTCGTGACACATTTGTGACTCACCGCGGGAACTACAGACTGCCATAAATCCTGGCCTACATTATAAAACGATAAGTTTATTCAGTCTAATGACATTTTTTTTAACGTGTCAGGGTAAATCACCCAGCAGGCAGTATATGTATTGAAATTTACTTAGAATATACCCTGCAGACCCTTGCTACTACCAGTAAATGTTTTAAAAGTTTTTTTGCTTCTTCAATTTGTTTCTAAAAGTTTAAAATTTCATAAATTTAAGGAACATAATTGAGGCGCTAGGAACGACGACTAAATAAAGCCTACTTTAGTCGAAAATTGTTTTTTACATTTACAAGTGCTTTAGGTTTCCGCCTATCGATAAATGTAAGAAATATGTAAAGAAACAAATTTTTATTTGCCACATAACGTGATTATAGTTGAGGTGGTTGTTGAAAAATGATTATGACCACTGTGTAAAGCTCATTTTGCTTTTTCTTCCTGCAATTAAAAGAAATAATGATGAGGAATAAATTCGCATTTCATGTCTCGTGTAATTTTTGTACACTAAAATATCATTTGGGATAGGTTTAAGGTACTTTTCAAGAATTAAATTTCCTAACTTAGAGACCACATCTCTAGCTTATTCTCTAAGTTTTCATCCTGAGTCAAAGTTTCTATGAAAACACCGCCATGCTACTTCTTTTTTGAGGGCAATACTGTATATAAACCCTTTTTCACGGTTTGTATGAACTTTTTAATAACTTTATACGTTATAATTCATTCAAAGCATTTTTTTTGAAAAAATGAAAATTGTATGTGAGTTCTAAGTAAATGAAATTCTGAATTTATTTAAATTTTATTTCATTTCAATTTTATACTACTTTTGTTTTGAAATTGAATAATTTTGATTTGAATTCTTCAACAATTTACAATGTTTGTGCAAACTGAAAACTTTAAAAGTTGAATATAGAAGAAATCCTGTAATTCCTGGAAAAAAAGGTTTTAGGGTCATTCCAGATCATTAATTGTAATGAAATCACAAAATTGGCATTGTAACAACAGGTCCAATAATAGCCCCATTTTTTTCTTTCTGGATGAAATTTTATTTTTAATTGATAAGTGTATCTTAAAAAAAGGAATTTTCAGACCTAAGACGGCTTAACGGGACCTCTAAATAATTTTTTTATTATAAAAGAAAATGTATGGCAATATTTTCAAACTGAAAGGAAGAAATGTGGGGGGTAGCGTTTGCAAAAATTAAAAAAAAAACTTTTTTGGGGTACCCTAGTATACATATTACTAAAGCTTTATAATCGTTGAAAAAACGAATTTCAAAAGCATTAAAAACAATATTTTTATTTAAAAAATCGACCCAAAGGAGGGAATTCATTACCTGTAAGGAATGTCTAAGGTTAAGTGTCACAAGTAAAGGTCAGGTCAGAGTGCAAGGGTTAAGTTTTAAGAATCAAAGGTTAAAGGTGAGAGGTTTTCAGAGAAGAAGTTATCGACTACGGGTCTGACGTAAAAGGTGAAGGGTCATAGTTAAAGCGTAAAATTTCAAAGATCATGTGCCAGGTTAACCTTCCTGTTCATGTTATTCCTAAAATATGGCTTCTAGAAATGTTTTATATGCTGGAAGAATGCTAATGGCATGTATGTAATTGATTGACTTTAATTTTTTTGTAATACTTCAGTAATTACAATTTTATCAATTCGGGCAGAAGACTAATTTCAGGACAAATAAGAATACAAATACGAAAGCACCATGAAATTACAGCGTTTGAAACGTCACAATCGGCTGGTGCGGTTCGTTCATCATGTAACAGCTTGCCCATGGGTAACATTGAAACTACATACGTAATGAAACTGCGAAACCTTTTTTTTTTATTTGATAGGCTTCTCTCTACCTCTACCTCCGTCTCTCCCTCTCTCTCTCTCTCTCTCTCTCTCTCTTTGCGTAATTTCTAGCTACCTCTTTGTTCTCTGCCAAACGACATGTGCATTCGGAATTGTACATTGTACAACGCCATGGTGACAAATTGTGCACTCCTCCCTGGTTTGTAGATTGTAACCTTTGTTTAAAATCTTTTTATATTACTGTTTCATAGACCATAAATCTATTCTTCGACTTATTATACACATTACAATTTTTACCACCACCGCAAAAATTTCTGTGGATTTATAATTGGGCCACTTAGAGTCCTCGCATCACAAATAACTTTTTCAGTATTAAATCCAAAACTACGCATCCTATAAAAAAATCATTATTAACCATTTGCATCTATTTTTTGGTAGCACAAGTTTTGTCAAAAAGTGATTCATAAAAAAATTGTAGCTCTTTTTCTGTTAAGCAATTTTTGTTCGATCATTTTTTTTCATAACTTGTGTCGTTTTTCCAAATATTAAATTTTTTAAAATGTTATTTTGCACGAATAAAACAAAAACTGCTCGTCCCATCAAGAAGTGATTATCAACAAAATTTGCAGATACTTTTTGGTATCACAATTTTTATTCATTCAAAAAGTAAAGTCTTCCTTCTCTTGAATAATTTTCATGCCGTGCTTTCTTTCATTTTATCGAAAAAGTCATTGTAACAAATGGTTTGTATTTCTGAGTACTACCAATAGCCATACATAAAAATTTTAATCAGAAAAAAATTGATCCAAACGATTTTGAAAATGCTCTAACTTTTTGAATTTTCATCCAAAATGGCTGGTTAACGAAATTTTGCTTTATTGTAGGACCAAAAAAAAGTATGGCAAAGATCGATTTGGTCCGCTTGTTTTTACGAGAGTTATCTTGCTTGCAGATAGTGTCAAATTTCCGACAATTCTAATACTTTCTCAATCATAAATATTGAGAATGTAAAAATGTCGACTGAGAGAATTTTTCTATTTTGCTCAGACTTTTAGACAGTCATTATGGCACCAAGTGAAAACTTTTAATTCTCCCCGGAAAAGGTAATTTTTTTGTGACGCCCTACTAGTGAATATCTTTTATCAGTTAAATGAAAAAGAAGTTACTCTTTCTTTCTAGCAAACCTAACTTCCTTCTTCAAAAAGAGGGATCAATTCTCAGAGTTCTAAACAATGAACCAATTTTGGTTTCAATTTGTGCTATAAGTAAAGCGTTTCCTGAAACTATTCACAACCGTTTCCGTAAAAAGGAAAATCCTTTTTCGTGTTGAATACGCAAGCAAAGACTAACATGGTGAATTCGAGAATGCAGTACAAGTCGACTTGTTTGTACCCAATACGAGAAATCCAATCCTAGAGAAACTGCAAATACCGCCTTTCTACCACCTTGTTCTTCAGTTAGAAAAAATGTTCTTAAGGAACTAGATTGCAACACGTGTACTGAATTCGAATTCAATAAATGCAAGCTATCAATAAAAATGTTGCCTAATTGCACAAAATTCACTGTAAGAAATAATGTTGACAAATTTATTTGCAAAGTTAATTATAATAGTATCTTATTCTTCGTCACAAGCAGTAATTTCACATGCACGAGGCACGTGTTCATTTTTATAAATTTGGAAAAAAGCACAATCTTTAAAACAGAATAAAAAGAATTAAATTTGTATCATTTTTAATAAAGACGTTTAAAATTAAGTAACTGAAAATTCAATGATTTCAAATAAGAAGCTCTCCAAATTAAAAAGTTCCAGATTAAAATTTTTAAAACTTGAAATTGTATTATTTCTAATTAAAGTAATAAAAATTGTTTAGTTTGACATTGACACATTTTTAATTTAAATAATATTCAGTTGGAAGTGATTGCAATTCGACAATTTGTAAATGAAACCTTAAATGAATGTTTTAAGGCCAACGCTTGTGAAATTCTAGAAATTTTAATTTAGTAATTTTAAATGAAAGTAATTACTAATAAAAAGTTTTTAATGCGGTTCGTTTGAAATAAAAAGATCCCGAACTTCACTTTTGAATGAAAAAATGTTATTCACCAAGAATCGTAAATATTAAAACTTTTTTTAATACTCAAACCCTTCAAAATTTTCATTTTTTTAGTAAATTTCAACCGCTAACAGAATAAAATTTTCAAATTGTTAATTGTACTTTTCAAAATTCAACCATTTCAAGTTTCAGACTTATAAAAGGGAAAAAAAACTAAAATTAAACTAAAATTAAATTAAAAAATTATACAAATTATTCAATTCCTGAGGTTTTTAATTTCAACTTCCCATTCAAACTTTGAAAATCTTAATGATCATACATTTATTTTTAATAAGTATTATATTATGTCGTATGAAATGAAATTTAAAGTGATTAGATGGATTTTGTAACTAAAAAATTTTGTTTCAGTAAAAAAAATCACTGTAATTTTCACAGTTCAAAATTCAAAAATTTAAATATTTTAGAACTATAAAGTTCAATCATTTGATGAACTTAACAAATTAATGTTTTTATTTTTAAATTTTTTAATTGATGGATTCAAAGTTGAAACGTTAAAAATTCGTATTTCCAAACCTTTTTAAAAATTAAAGCATTCTTAAATTATTATCTTGAATAATTGAGTATTACGTTTTTAAAAAAATTCAAAATTAAAATTACTTGAAAGCGGAGTTCAAAATCAGCAACAAAGTATTTCCATACAAGGCAAGGGGAAAATCTTCCGCTTTGTGCAAAAAACGAGCGGAAACAGGATTTTCAATGCGGAAAGAGAGAATAAATTAATTTGGAGATTAACATTATCAATTTATGATTAAGAATGTAAAAATAAAATTAAACAAAGTTTAAATATCCAGCTTTGGTATAAAAATAAAATTGGAAGGTGTCAGAAACTTAAAGAGGAAGGATCGATCAAATAATTTAATTTTCATCCTACTTGACATTCCGGAAATACTTCAATTAGTAAGTCTCCCTCATGTAGTTACGTCGATTTGTTTCAAAGGTGGATAAATGTATCGAATGTAACCAAGTACCTTTGACACTAACGAGGTCGTTCAGTTAAGCTGCTCTACCATGCAGCTGAGAACATCGAGACAGGCGTAATGAACTTTACGTGCTGCAGAAAGTATTTACAATGCTAAAATTTCCATCTTGTTTCATTTCTTTTATCACGATAGTGCCTTTTATTAACTCCAGGAGCCTTTTTCTATCTCATCTTTAACCGAAAAAGGCAAATCCTAATCGAATTTTTATACTTTTTCCATAATTATCATAAGATATGATAAGAAAAGGTATAATTTTCTCCTACTTTCCCTACTCTGCCTTCTGGGAAACAATTATTTTATAAAAAAAAGACTGTTTAAGAAAATAGTTCAATTTTAAACCTAGGGAAGGAATTTTTAATTAAAATTATCAATCTCTGACAAAAAGAATAGATTTTTAATAAAGTAGTTAAACTTTCAATTAAATAGTTGAATTTTCAAACAAATAGTCAAATTTTCAACCTAAGAGATAAACCTTAAACCAAAAAATACTAATTTTCAAACAACAATTTCTCAAACGAAGCCAAAAATGGTAGTTCAAGTGGGAAATATTTTCCCCATAAACTATCTACCAACAGGACTACACTTCGCCAATGACTCAGTTCAATTGAAAAAGTTTGATTTTTAGTGAATTCACTTTAATCTTAATCTAAATTATTTAGGAAAAGCAGTCTTAACCCTTCGATTGCAAAAAGACCCCAGACATAAAAATTCATGAGAATTTACTTAAAAATGGTACTTTAACGGCCCTGTCACGTTCCCAGGTACCCCCTCAAAACCCCATAAAAACGCCCCAAAAATGTCATTTTTTGCTATTCTTTATCTTCTACCATCTTTTTTTCAAATTTAAAATAATTTTTGAACCAAATATTCCCCATCATTCTTTAAAATTACTAAAAAAATGCAGCTAAAATAATAAACTGGCCCTTTTTGGGAAGCCTTTTTCGCTTTGGATCAAAAACACCCCAGTGTGCCAGCTTTGTTACGCGTCGGGAAGTGTACCATCAAGGGGTTAAGTAGTAAAAAGTCATGATTTTATGTCATTTATTTAAATTTAATGGCTATTTACGTTGTAAAATATTTTTTTTGTTACTACTCAGCTTTCTGAAGATAATTATAGGTGGATGTATTAACTATTAAAAACGTTTTTATTATTACAGAAATCGTTGAAAACAAGTAAGATATCATTTAATCAAATAAAAACATGATTTTATTCTTTTTTCAACATTAGTGGCAATTTACGATATATAGGGTTTTTTTATTACGGTATATTGATTGAATGATGATTATACCTGTAATTCTTAGAATCCTTTTCCCCTATCAGAACATTTATTTTTGAAGGTTTTAACAAAAATAAATCGAAATTATTCATTATTTCGAGTTTTATCGTGAATGCACTAACATAAGATATATTTTTCTTATCCGAAAGTTGTCGTAGGAAATCCAGGTATGAAACTAAAACTTTTGGACTCCCTCTGAATTTCAAAAAAAAAATCGTTCCGCCCTAATCCGTGATGAATTTAATAAGAATCTGAACAAAATATTAAGCAACTTTCACAATGTCTTAAAGACAAATTTATTTATTTTCTATTAAATAAAACCAAAAATTGACGAAAAATTAACCAAAAATTTGTATAAATATAAATTCTTATATTCGGATGCGAGACCATCGTAGTCCATAAAAAAATCACATGGAACAAAACTGTAACTGGAAACACCAATGTGATTTATGGCAATCTTTTTTCTGGCTATCCTGATTTTTTTTAATGACCGAGACCTATAATAAGCTATAAAAGTTATTTTTCCATTTCGCACTTATTAAAAGCAAAAATCTACTTTTTCCCAAAAAACCTAATCAAATTTTCAAATTTTTATCTAAATATCTTTACTGATAAGAATTTAAACATCATTCGTCATATGCAATAAGGTGAATTCTTAGGTACATTATTATTTGAGCATAAAAATATACTTTTCACAATAAGGGATGGATTTTAAAATTTGTATTTCAAAACTTTCTTCGGATATCAGATAGCAGACAACTAAAATAAGAAAAAAATTCTTAGCTAGTTTCAACATATTATCTTTAAAAAAAATTGTTATTTCGTATTACTTGTACACAAAATAAAAATTTGTTAATTAAGCTTGAGAAAATCCCATCGCTATGAGGCCGTGCCTGTACAAATCTTAGTGTTAATTTTTTAAAAATTGTGTTTAAATTATTATCATGAATTGAAATTAATTGAATAATTTAAGTGTCTTGTTCCTGCTACTAATTATGGAACAAGTTATAATTTACTATTGATGTCGGTGTAGTCAGTTAGGTTGAAACTACATTTAGATTGTAAGGAACTATTTCCATCAATTCATATGCTTTTCTGTCTGTAATCAACTTTACGCAAATTCATCCCACCCCGATCTACTTTCATGTACAAATTGTAATTTGAAAGTTTAATCCCCTCACAGTTTTGAATAGAGTAGACTAGAATTATCTTACATACATCTTGCCGAACTGATAAGAGGTACGAGCTATTATATAAAATTCTATTAATATGAAACTTGTGGCAAACTTGGAACCCATAATGACGCAGCACAGCAATTGAAAACTCTAGTTTTCAATGGGAACCGTACTGAATGTGAAACATAAGTATGTACCGGCCCTTCGGTTTTGTGTTGTTCCTGTTTCCACTTTCTATAAATGTGGCTTACTATCGATTTTCAATTTTCTACCCAATCTGGAGAAATTCGCTTACAAAACTTCATGAAAAAATCTGTGAATATAATTTCAATCCAAGCTGCCATTTTTTAGTGTCATCTGCATAATAGTTAACGCAATATTAAAAGTAAGGATATATCTATTGAACCATAAGCTTTGCAGTCCGAAACAGTTTGAAAATAAATTTCAACATACAAATTTAAATATATAACCAATTTTTACAACCTAATTTTAAAATTAAAATTGCTTTTTTATATTCTAGTTCTATCACTCTCTTTCATCACAATATTTTTTCCTTTTTTTGCTTTTTCTCATATTCTTGATTTTCTATTTGAACTTATATATTTATAACTATGTTGAAATTTAAGAAATTTAAATTAGTTCAAAGTCAGATTTAAAATCTTATTTAACGTCCAATATGCAAGTTAATGCATAGAATTCCTATCAAGATTTGAAAGCAAATCAATCCTTTCATCGACCGACAATATTTATGAATGTTAAGTCATAGATTTTTCTTTATGTCTTACGGTCCACATGAATTAAAACAAAATTGTGCTAAACGACATTTTTTCGAACTCAAAATTTATTTAATTAAAAACTCCTTTCTCAATCCTGTATGTTTCGGTGCAATGCGTACATTTTTCAAAAGGTTTTAACCTAAATAATCAAATTTTCACAATAAGTATTATTAAGGAGAACAATCAAGATACATAATTTTGTAGATTATTATTATATTGTTTTACCTGAGTTATCGAGGTTTAAAATAATTAAAACATAAGATCAATGTCATAGAGTAAAACAAAAATAAAAGCGATCTAATTGGAAATTTTTCCCTACCAAAGATGTTCTAATAAGTGAAATTAAAAAAAAAACAATAATTATGGTTAGAACGAAGTCTCAAAAAAATTAATAAGCCTTTAATTAATTAAGAACTACATTTTAAAAACGAAAAAGGAAACTGTATCGTAGGTTAGGAAGGACGAACAAAATTTGACAGTTTAGAAATACCTGAAATCAGTGTATACGTAATAACCGTTGACCAACATTGGATGGCTTTTCATTGAAACTACTGATGTTATTAAAGTTTGAAATAATCAAAACATTTTATTAAGGTTGTAGAATAAAACAAAAATAAAAGCGATGTTGTCGGAAATTATTTCAGTTCAAAAATTTGCTCATAAGTCAAATTAAAAAAAACAATAAATATGGTTATAACTATTCTGATACAAAATTTAATGAGACTTCAATCAATTAGGAACTACATTTTAAAAACAAAAATTTGTAGTGCCTTCAAATGTCAAAAAAGTTCTTATCAATAGTTTGGTTGCAAATATTGAAAATTCTATTACAAATATTGACGAAGATTGAAAATTAAATTTTCGAAAAGCTGTCACTCAAATAGTCTCGAAACACAATAATAACAAATTTTAAATTTTAGAAAAATCCGTTAAGGTGGTTGAAAATTTTTTAAAGAATCACAAAGATATTATTTTTGTGAAGGCTGATAAAGGTAACTCAACAGTTGCAGCAATTATAGATGATTATAATGATACAATTGAAAACATTCTAAAAAATTATATTTCATACAATAATATTGAAACTAGTATGCTTTAATCTTTAAAAAAAATAAAATGGCATAGCTATTAGGTGCGAAAATAAAAGATTAATTAACGATCAATGTGCATACCGTTTAAAAATTCACAATATTGTCATAGCAAAAGCTCATGCACTCCCTGAAGTTCACAACCCTAATTCAAGTTGGAGACTAATTGTTTCTACTGTTGCTTCTTCAACCTACAATTGAGTGGCCGGATGCAATAAGGGGACACGCGCGGATTTCGCCGGATAAGTATTGTCCAGCGATCGATTTTTTG
>JAAAKG020180261.1:0-26070 GCA_010014905.2 Druon quercuslanigerum
CGTTATCCCCTCCCTTTCCTACTAGGCTGTACTAGTCCACGCGCTCGTTCGGTTCTGCTTTCCGGAGGTTCAATTAACCAGTATTTAACATGAAAAGCATTAAAGAATTCTGTTCAGTGAATCATCTAAATAATTTTTATTTTACATTTTTCAGAAAATTTAATTTATTTATCACATTTTACACTATTCCAGGAAAAATATATTCGCACATAATTTCGAAATCAAAATTCAGATTCTCTTTTCACGTCGAAAAACTTAAAAAAATAATATAACGGTAATGGAGGTATGTTAAACTTGCATAAACTTTTATTATACTAATTATGGCCCATATTAACTTACATAAACTTGAAGCAAATAATAAACTTATGTTACTTAAATAAAAGAAATTACAAATCTATCATTATATAATATAATATTGTGCAAAAATAAGCTAATAATTAATTAATTATTTCACAACATATAAAGCAATAAACAATTATTTTCACTGAATTATTCTAATAATTTTTACATTACATTTTTTTTTAATTTATAACAGCATTTCTCTATATTTAATTTAATAATACCCATTAAAACTAATTTTTTTTAATTGAACTTATTTATTTATATTATTGAAAAATTAATTTAGATAATCATTTCACTCATTTCATCAATAGTTCACAACATGAGAAATCTCAAGCAATTATTTGGATTCAAAAAATCAAATTATTTTTACTTTTATATATATTTTTTTTTAATTTGAGATTTAAATTCTAAATATTTTTACTTCTTTTTAAAAATACCAGAAAATTTAAGTTTCAACAGAATTATTTAATAAATATTCAATTATCTCAAAAAAGCATTAAACCATTATTTTCATTAAAAATTCAAATAATTTAAACCTTTGAAAAATTATTTTTATTGAAATATTCAAATGACTTTCACTTTATATATTTTGAAATTTCAACTTGTCTTTGCTTAAATTTATTTAATTATAAGCTCTTAACTAATTCTAGAAAATATAAATTTGAGCATATTTGATTCATAATTAATTAATCAGTAAAGAACATACAAATCATTTTAGAATTATTTTCATGGAAAAATTAATTTTATTATAAAAATAATAGCTAATATTTAATTCCATAATACTAATGCCAATATTTAATTTATAAGTCTTAATTGAAAACAATTTATATTCAGTTTTTTGAAAAAAATCAATCAGTCAATAGTTAGTTAATCGGTTAATAATATAAAAAACAGTGATAAATTATTTTAATTGAAACATCAACATAATTTTTAAACTATATTTTTAGGAAAAGTTAAAGTATTAATAATCTTTTTAAATAATTCCAGAAAAGTTTAAAACATATGGACATGTAATGTTGAAGATTGAATTCAGAAAATTATTTCAAAACATCCAAAAAATGTATGCATATTAAATAACATAACTTCAAAGTCAATAATAAATTAATTTTTTTAGTTAAAAAAATATTTAGATTGGATTTATTAAACAACTAATAACTAATTAATCAGTTTACAAGATAAAAGAGCATCAGAGAATTATTTTCATTTAAAAATATGACCATGCCTTTCTCACCAACTGGTGCGACATCATTCTGAGGTCACACCAACCGGTGCGACCACTTTGTGACGTCATTCCCTCACCAGTGCTGTTTGATTAAAGCGCTGTGGAGGAAACGGTGGTGGGAGCAGCACTTCGTGTTATTGTACTTTGCAATGTAATTTTCTGATATATGAACTGATATGTGTTATTAGTTTTAATTATTATATTTTTTGAGTTTAGTTATAATTACTATTTCACTCTTTATTTTATATCAAATAGGCATTTATTATAATTATCAAGGAAATAAAATATTACTGGAGGCACTAATTGTTTTGATATTTTTTTAGCGTTTATCCCCTTTCAAAATAATTTGATCAATACATTTAATTAATACAATGAACAGCATGTGGAGCTAACAGTCACACCATTTGGAGCGAACAATCGTACCCTTTATAGCGACCATTCACAACAGTCGGAGCGACCAGTCACACCATTTGGAGCGACCAGTCACACAGTTCGAAATGGTCAGTCACACCACTTGGTGCGACCAGTCACTCCTAGCCATATATTCATTATCCGCTATAAATAAATAGAGCTTGTTAAGGGAAAATGGCTTTGAAAATTTTGTATTTTATTTTGCGAATTACTGAGAACCACTGGAAAATAGTCCCGGCTTTTTGATCAATCCGAGCAGATGTCCATGTCAGCCCATGCTGGGTTGAGATTCCTGCACTCTGCAATTTCTACATTATCCCGTGGAGAGTATCTTGTAAGGAAATTAACTACTTTAGTTACAGAACTCGTAAATTTGCATTACTTATGCACCTGCTATTTCTACTACAAAACAGTCGCTTGTTTTATGCAATCATAAAAATATTATGACGTATAAACCCCATTATAAATATAACTACAAACGATAATAATTCTACAATCCTTATTTATAAGATATTCACTGAACAAAATTTAATTCAGAAAAATAAATCAAGTAAGCGAAAGAAGTCGGCAAGCGTCCTTAAGGGAGGCTTTCGTAGACTACAGGATCATTTCAAATCATGAAGAATCAAATTTTCTTATTTTTTTTACAACTGATGCAATTCGACACGAAAAGAGCTTTAACTTTTTTTTTAAATTTTATTTAATTATTTTTAACTTTTAATTATTTTTTAAATTTAAATAAATTTAATTTTTAACATTAGCTTTAATTTAATAACCCACATTAGATTAAAAAAATAAATTATTAATTTTATAGTTAATTAATTCACAAAAGAAGTCAATACTAAGACAAGAAAAATCCAATGGGATTTTTTTTTTAAATGTACAATTTACTTGCAATTATAGAATATATTACATAACAATAATAGTTTATTAAAAATTATAAGAAATTTATTTTTATTTATTTTTTAATAAGATGTATTTCAACATACTAACATTCTGAATTATTTATAAGCAGTAAATAAAAATTAGTAACACTTTACAATTAAAAAAGTTTAAATGATATGCAGAAAAACTGCCAATTAAGAATTTTTAAATTTGACATATTACAGAGTTTAAGGATTCAGATTCAATTCAGAAAATATAAATCCACGTTATCATTTTCAATGCTTTAAATTAAAAAATCAATCCATAAACTTTAAAATTTTCAAAATTTTATCATTTTCTTCATCAATTTTAAGCTGGAAACAATAAAAATTAAAGAATTAACTTTTTTTAATGAACACTTCGTAAATTATAATTCAAATTATTTTTATTTCAAATAGTTAAACCATCCTTGAAAAGCTTTAAAATAGTATTTTCAAATCTTGAGAAATCTAGAAGTAATGTAAAATTTTTTCAAATTTAAATTATTTTTGAAGTTTTTTCATAACTTTTAAATATTTGAATAACTAATAAATATTAAAAGATAAATGTTTTTTATCCACAAATTTTTACTTAAAGCACATTTAATTTTTAATTGTTTAAGTCTTCAAGCCTGCTTTTTGAAATTCTTTAAATTAAAAATTCCAGCTTAAAAATAAATATCTAAAATAGTACATTTTTAATTAAATGATTTTGGAATTACGCATTGTAAAGTGAATGTTATCATAATTGAAAAAGATAACAATTCCACTTATTATTTTAAAAGCTGTTAAAATCGAACTAGAACAGATAAAAATAAGTCAAAAAATAAGTTCTGCAAAATATAGTGTTTTAAGGAGCCTGGTTTCTTTTCGTCTAAAACCTAATGTCTCTTCGAAAAATAAATACTTTTTATTTTCATTCGGCATTTTCTTAAAGTCTGGTTACACCTAGTTACGCAACGCGTAAACTAAACACTGAGTGACCGAAAGTGAATTGAAGCGAATGTCCTGCGGCAGTTTTGTCACTGACTGAAAATGACTGAAGCAGACGACGCAATTAACGGTCGAGGATACTGTCCGCTTTTTTCATTTACTCCCGCGTTGTTTTGTTGTTAATCGTTTTACCAGCTTAAAAATAATTATCTAAAATAGTACATTTTTAATTAAATGATTTTGGAATTACGCATTGTAAAGTGAATGGTATCATAATTGAAAAAGATATCAATTTAACTCATTATTTTAAAAGCTATTAAAATCGAACTAGAACAGATTTTCTTTCTAAAGATTTGTAAATTTCCCGGTAAAAAAAAAAGTTCTGCAAAATATAGTGTTTTAAGGAACCTGATTTCTCTTCGTGTAAAACCTTATGTCTCTTCGAAAGATAAAGACTTCCTCTTATTTTTATTTGACATTTTCGTAATTCCTGGTTACACCTAGTTACGCAACGCATAAGCTAATCACTGAGTGACTGAAAGCGAACTGAAGCGAATGTCCTGCGGCAGTTTTGCCACTAACTGAAAATGACTGAAGCAGACGATACGATTAAAGGTCGAGGATACTGTCCGCTTTTTTCATTCACTCTCGCGTTTTTGTGTTGTTAATCGTTTCGCGAGCTTAAAAATAAGTATCTAAAATAGTACATTTTTAATTTAGAAGATTTTAGAATTACGCATTGTAAAGTGAATGTAATCATAATTGAAAAAGATAAAAATTCAACTCATTATTTTGAAAACTGTTAAAATCAAACTAGAACAGATTTTCCTTCTAAAGATTCGTAAATTTCCCGGTCAAAAAATAAGTTCTGCAAAATATAGTGTTTTGAGGAACCTGATTTCTCTTCGTCCAAAACCTTATGTCTCTTCGAAAAAAAATAGTTTCTCGTATTTTCATTCGACATTTTCGTAAAGCCTGGTTACACCTAGTTACGCAACGTATAATCTAATCACTGAGTGACTGAAAGCGAACTGAAGCGAATGTCCTGCGGCAGTTTTATCACTGACTGATAATGTCTGAAGCAGACTACACGATTAACGGTAAAGGATACTGCCCGCTTTTTTCATTCACTCCCGCGTTTTTGTGTTGTTAATCGTTTCTCCAGCTTAAAAATAAGTATCTAAAATGGTACATTTTTAATTTAGAAGATTTTGAAATTACGCATTGTAAATTGAATGGAATCATAATTGAAAAAGATAACAATTCAACTCATTATTTTAAAAGCTGTTAAAATCGAACTTAAACTGATTATCCTTCTAAAGATTTGTAAAGTTCGCGGTCAAAAAATAAATTTTGCAAAATATAGTGTTTTAAGGAGCCTGATTTCTCTTCGTCTAAAACCTTATATCTCTTTGAAAAATAAACACTTCCTCTTATTTTCATTCGACATTTTCGTAATTTCCGCTTACACCTAGTTACACAATGCAGAATTTAAACACTGTGTGACTGAAAGCGAACTGAAGCGAATGTCCTGCGGCAGTTTTGTCACTGACTGAAAATGTCTGAAGATGACGACACGATTAACGGTCAAGGATACTGCTCGCTTTTTTTATTCACTCTCGCGTTTTTGTGTTGTTAATTGTTTCGCCAACTTAAAAATAAATATCTAAAATGTTACATTTTTAATTTAGAAGATTTTAGAATTACGCATTGTAAAGTGAATGGTATCATAATTCATAAAGATAAAAATTCAACTCATTATTTTGAAAACTGTTAAAATTAAACTAGAACAGATTTTCCTTCTAAAGATTTGTAAATTTCCCGGTCAAAAAATAAATTCTGCAAAATATCGTGTTTTGAGGAACCTGATTTCTCTTCGTCTAAAACATAATGTCACTTCGAAAAATAAATACTTCTTATTTTCATTCGACATTTTCGTAAAGCCTGGTTACACCTAGTTACGCAACGTATAAACTAATCACTAAGAGACTGAAAGCGAACTGCAGCGAATGTCCTGCGGCAGTTTTGTCACTGTCTGAAAATGTCTGAAGCACACGACACGATTAACGGTAAAGGATACTGCCCGCTTTTTTCATTCACTCCCGCGTTTTTGTGTTGTTAATTGTTTCGCCAACTTAACAATAAATATCTTCAATGGTACATTTTTAATTTAGAAGATTTTGAAATTACGCATTGTAAATTGAATGGAATCATAATTGAAAAAGATAAAAATTCAACTCATTATTTTAAAATCTGTTAAAATCGAACCTAAACTGATTATCCTTCTGAAGATTTGTAAAGTTCGCGGTCAAAAAATAAATTTTGCAAAATATAGTGTTTTAAGGAGCCTGATTCCTCTTCGTCTAAAACCTTATATCTCTTCGAAAAATCAGCACTTCCTCTTATTTTCATTCGACATTTTCGTAATTTCCGCTTACACCTAGTTACACAACGCAGAACCTAAACACTGAGTGACTGAAGGCAAACTGAAGCGAATGTCCTGCGGCAGTTTTGTCACTGACTGAAAATGCCTGAAGCAGACGACACGATTAACGGTCGTGAATACTGCCCCCTTTTTCATTCATTCCCACGTCGGTGTGGAGTTTGCCTTAATTCATAAGCGGACACAAATATTTTTTCTCGAATTAACGATAGCTGTTTAATATCTGTATTCAAAACGAACCCTCTAGCACGAATATTTTAAAGTTAGAAGAGCTAGTCCACGAACCCTGATGAAAAATAATAATTTTCTTTTTTGGAAATAAATGTACAAATAGTTCAGTTAAAAATCAATTGCCTCTTCTTGTTATGTTTCAGATGTAGCACATGGTAATTTCACTGCTGAAGATTTGTCGTCTACGGAAGCGACGCTGCAAACTGATGTTCGTCTGGAAAAGGATAAAGTGTCAGAGGGAGAACTTCCGGTTTCTACGGCCAAGCACGATGATCCAACTTACATGGCAGTCGTGATCGGAATCTTAACTGCTGTAATTCTTCTTCTGGCAGTTGCTATATTCCTGATAGTTTCGCGTCACAGGCAGCGGAAATGCTTTGCCAGTCCTATGACTGGAAAAGCTCCTTCACACCTGGGATCAACTTGTGCAACTGTAGAGAAAGGCGCTTCACTCATGGCATACACTCTCGAAGACGATGAAAGGTATTATCCCATATTATTTAACTTAACATGAATAATATCAAAATTCTTCTTTTTATTTTTTTTTGTAATCTGTCCCCTTAGGATTTATATAACCTTTTGCATAGAGAAGCTACAAACTTCAGATTTTTTTATTCATACACCTTCAAGTAATAAAAAAAAAATTATAAACAGAAATTGTAAACAGAAATGCGATTAGGATTTATATAACCTTTTGCATAGAGAAGCTACAAACTTCAGATTTTTTTATTCATATACCTTCCAGTAATAGAAAAAAAATTGTAAACAGAAATTGTAAACAGAAATTGTAAACAGAAATGCGATTTTTAGTCATTCAAGAGATGGGCCTACAAATCTTTTATAAAATTCAACTTTTTGTTTGAGAGCTCTTAAATTATATTAAAAATTCTTCTTTTTTAGTTGAAAATTTAACCTTTGGTTCCTTATCATCCCATTTTATTTTACTAAACATAAATAATATCAAAATTCTTATCTTTATTTTTTGTTGTTGTAATCTGACCCCTTAGGTTTTATATAATCTCTTGCATGGAGAACCTACTCACTTTTGATTTTTTTATTCATACACCTCCCAGTAATAGAAAAAAAATTGTAAACAGAAATTGTAAACAGAAATGCGATTTTCAATCATTCAAGAGATGGGCCTACAAATCTTCCATAAAATTCAACTTTTTGTTTAAGAGCTCTTAAATATTATGAAAAATTCTTTTTTTGTTGAAAATTTATTCTTTTGCGTCGGTATTATCCCTTATTATTTAACTTAAAATAAATAATATTAACATTCTTCTATTTCTTTTTTTTGTAATCTGTCCACTTAGGATTTATATAACCTTTTTCATTGGAGAATCTACACACTTCAGATTTTTTTTATTCATACTCCGCGCAGAGATAGAAAAAAAATGGTAAACAGAAATTGTAAACAGAAATGCGATTTTCAGTTATTCAAGAGAGGGGCCTACAAATCTTTCATAAAATTCAACTTTTTTCTGAGAGCTCTCAAATATTATTAAAAAAATTTTTTTAGTTGAAAATTTATCCTTTTTATCCGGTAATATCCCTTATTATTTAACTTAACATAAATAATATCAAAATTCTTCTTTTTCTTTTTTTTGTAATCTATCCCCTTAGGATTTATATAACCTCTTGCATGGAGAACCTACATACTTTAGATTTTTTTATTCATACACCTCCCAGTAATAGAAAAAAAATTGTAAACAGAAATTGTAAACAGAAATTCGATTTTCAGTCATTCAAGAGATGGGCCTACAAATCTTTCATAAAATTCAACTTTTTTCTGAGAGCTCTAAAATATTATTAAAAATTTTTTTTTAGTTGAAAATTTATCCTTTTGATCCGGTATTATCCCTTATTATTTAACTTATCATAAATAATATCAAAATTCTCCTTTTTCTTATTTTCTAATCTGTCCCCTTAGAATTCATATAACTTCTTGCATAGAGAAGCTACAAACTGCAGATTTTTTTATTTTTACTCCTCCCAGTAATAGAAAAAAAATTGTAAACAGAAATGCGATTTGCAGTCATTCAAGAGAGGAGCCTACAAATCTTGCATAAAATTTAACTTGTTGTTTAAGAACTCCTAAATTATATTAAAAATTCTTCTTTATTAGTTGATAATTTAACCTTTTGGTTCCTTATTATCCCATTTTATTTTACTCAACATAAATAATATCAAAATTCTTCTCTTTATTTTTTGTTGTTTTAATCTGACCCCTTAAGTTTTATATAATTTCTTGCATGGAGAACCTATGCACTTCAGATTTTTTTATTCATGCACCTCCCAGTAATAGAAAAAAAAATTGTAAACAGAAATTGTAAACAGAAATGCGATTTTCAGTCATTTAAGGGATGGGCCTACAAATCTTTCATAAAATTCAGTTTTTTGTTTAAGAGCTCTTAAATATTATTAAAAATTCTTCTATTTTAGATGAAAATGTAACGTTTTGATTCAGTATTATCCCATATTATTTAACTTAACATAAATAATATCAAAATTTTTCTTCTTATTTTTTTTGTAATCTGTCCGCTTCAGGATTTATATAACCTCTTGCATGGAGAACCTACACGCTTTAGATTTTTTTTATTTACACTTCTCCCAGTGAAAGAAAAAAAATTGTAAACAGAAATTGTAAACAGAAATGCGATTTTCAGTAATTCAAGAGAGGAGTGACTGTTTAAAAAAAGCACGTTAGGGCTTGTCCATAGACGAAGTTATCACTTTGTTAAGGGGGGTATAATATATATTTTAATATTTTATTAAATATTTTTAATTATTATTATAACTATTAGCCTTTTAGAATTTAAAGAATTTTTTCTAAAGCTCCATATTGTAACGTTTTTAGTACGTTTCCAGATGAAAAATGTTTTTGGTAGAAAACTAATGTTTTGTTTAAAATTCAATCCTTTTAGTTAAAAATTTAACTTCTTGTTTGAGAACTCTTGAGTTTTATTAAAAATTCGTCTTTTTGTGTAGTAAATTAATCTTTTGGTTTACAAATTATTCTTTTTAGTTGAAAATTCAACAATAAGTTTTAAAATTAAACCACTTTCTTAAAAATTAAACCATTTTTTTATTTCATTCTTATAAATTCTAGTTTTTGGTTGAGTATTCTCGAATTTCATTGAAAATTGGTCATTTTTTGTAGTAATAATTTAATCTTTTTATTCAAAAATTCATCATTCATATTTGAAAATTTATTTCTTTGATTAAGAATTCTTGAATTTTGTTAAAAATTCATCATTTATGGTAGGAAATTAATCTTTTATTTTAAAAATTCATTTTTTCGCTATAATATAAAATCGTTTTGTTTAAAAATTAATCTTTTTAGTTAAAAATTTAACAACTAAGTTTTAAAGTGGAACTAGTTTCTTAAAAATAAACCATTTTTTTCGTTCTCTCTTAAAAATTATACTTTTTGGTTGATGATTCTTAATATCATTGAAAATTCGTATTTTTTGTCAGCAAATTCATCATTTTGTTTAAAAATTCTACTTTTTTTGTTGAAAATTCAACTTTTTGGTTCGGAATTCTTGAATTTGGTTAAAAATTCGCTTTTTGTGTAGAAAATTATTTTCTGTATAAAAATTCATCGTTTTGGTTAAAAGTTTAACAACAACTAGTTTGTAAACAATTTCTACAAAATTTAAACCACTTTCTTAAAAAATAATACAATTTGTTTTCCTTCTTTAAAAAAACTCGGCTTTTTGGTTAAGGATTCTTGAATTTTATTGAAAATTTGGCATTTTTGGTAGTAAATTAATGTTTTTGTTTAAAAATTAATCCTTTTGGTTTAAAATTCTTTTCGTTTGAGAACTTCTTATTTTTTTTAAATTCTCCTTTTTTAGTTGAAAATTTAACCTTTTGTTTCAGTATTCAGGAATTTTGTTGAACATTCGTTTTTATTGGTAGTAAATTCATCTTTTTGTTTAAAGATTCTACTTTTTTGTTAAAAATTCAACTTTTTAGTTCGGAATTCTTGAATTTTGTTAAAAATTCTTCTTTTTTGATAGTAAAGTAATCTTTTTGTTTAAAATATCATCTTTTATAGTTGAAAATTAATTTTCTTGTTTGATAATTCTTGGGTTTTGTTAAAAATCCGTTTTTTTCACTAGAATAATAATCGTTTTATTTAATGATCATCTTTTTGGTTACAATATTTAACAGCTAAGTTTTAAAGATGAACTCATTTTTTTTAAATTAAATAATTTTTTTCTTTCTTTCTTAAAAATTATACTTTTTGGTTGAGAATTTTTAATATTATCGAAAATTCGTATTTTTTGGTAGTAAATTTATCTTGCGGTTTACAAAGTTTTCTTTTAGTTTGAAAATCCAATTTTTTGGTTCGGATTAAAAATTCGTTTTTTGTGTAGAAAATTAATCTTTTTGTTTAAAAATTCATCTGTTTGGTTGAAAGTTTAACAACAACTATTTTTTTTAAGTTAAACCACTTTCTTAAAAATTATACAATTTGTTTCTTTCTTTAAAAAAATTCGGCTTTTTGATTGAGGATTCTTGAATTGTATTAGAAGTTTGGCATTTTTGGTAGTGAATTAATGTTTTTGTTTAGAAATTAATTCTTTTTTGTTGAAAATTCAACTTTTCGTTTAAGAACTCCTTAATTTTATTAAAAATTCTTGTTTTTAGTTGAAAATTCAACCTTATGGTTTTGAAAGTGTTTTTTTTAGTTAAAAATTCAACTTTTTTGTTGGGAATTCTTGAATCTGGTTAAAAATTCGTTTTTTTTTTATTAAATTAATCTTTTTGTTTCAAAATTCATCTTTTCGCGTAAAATTTAAGGAGTATTTTAAAATTAAACCGCTTTCTTAAAAATTAAACAATTTTTTTCTTTCATGCTTATACATTCTAGTTTTTGGTTGAGTATTCTTAAATTTCATTGAAAATTTGTCATTGTTTGTAGTAGTAATTTCATCTTTTTGTTTAAAAATTCTACTTTTTAGTTGAAAATTCAACTTTTTTGTTCGGAATTGTTGAATTTGGTTAAAAATTCGCTTTTAGTGTAGAAAATTATTTTTATTTTAAAAATTCATCTGTTTGGTTGAAAGTTTAACAACAACTAGTTTTTAAACAATTTCTACAAAATTTAAACCAATTTCTTAAAAATTATACAATTTTTTTTCGTTCTGTAAAAAAATTCGGATTTTTGATTCAGGATTCTTGAATTGTATTAGAAATTTGGCATTTTTAGTAGTAAATTAATCTTTTGGTTTAGAAAGTTTTCTATTTAGTTGAAAATTCAACTTTTTTGTTCGGAATTCTTAAATTTGGTTAAAAATTCGTTTTTTTTTGTATTAAATTAATCTTTTTGTTTCAAAATTCATCTTTTTGCGTAAAATTTAAGGATATTTTAAAATAAAACCACTTTCTTAAAAATTAAACAATTTTTTTCTTTCATGCTTATACATTCTATTTTTTGTTTGAGTATTCTTGAATTTAATTGAAAATTTGTCATTGTTTATAGTAGAAATTTAAACTTTTTGTCTAAAAATTCAACTTTTTTTCTGAATTCTTGAATTTGGTTAAATGTTCGTGTTTTTGTATAAAATTATTCTTTTTTTGTTAAATCATCTGTTTGCTTAAAAGTTTAACAACAACTAGTTTTTAAAGTTAAACCGCTTTCTTAAAAGTTGCACAATTTTTTTTCTTTTTTTCGAAAAATTCTGCTTTTTGGTTGAGGATTCTTCAATTTCATTAAAAATTTGGCATTTTTGGTAGTAAATTGATGTTCTTGTTTAAAATTTAATCCTTTTTTGTTGTATATTCAACTTTTTTGTTTAAAAACTCTTAAATTTTATTAAAAATTCTTCATTTTTAGTTGAAAATTCAACCTTATGGTTCAGTATTCAGGAACTTTTTTAAAAATTCATCTTTTTCGGTAGTAAATTAATCTTTTTGTTTAAAAATTCTACTTTTTTAGTTATAAATTCATATTTTTAGTTCGGAATTTTCTAATTTTGTTAAAAATTCTTTCTTTTTTGGTAGTAAATTTAAAATTTCATCTTTTATATTTAAAACATTCATTCCTTTGATTTAAAATTCTTGATTTTTGTTGAAAATATGTTTTTTTTTCTCTAGACTATTATTCTTTTTGTTTAAAAATTCATGTTTTTCTGTTTAAAAAATTACTTTGGTAATTGAAACTTTTTCTATTCCATTTTTGGTCGAAAATGTTTTTTTAAGTAAAAAAATTCAACTTCTGCGTTGAGATTTCTTCTATTTTATTGGAAATTCGTCTTTACGGTATAAAATAACTTTTTTATCAAAATTTTCTATTTTCCAGTTGATAATTGAATGTTTTGCATAGAAATATCATCGTTTTGTCTTAAAAGTTTAAAAATTCAATAATACCCGGATGAAATAGCACCTAAAATTCATATCAGGTACATTTTAACATTTAGTCTGAAAATCAATTTTTTTATTTTAATTGTTGATTTATTACCGAAGTTTATAATTCATCACACGGTTACGTACACAATATAGTCATATTGGCAACTTGAATCGCTATAAACCAAATCTATAACTAAATCAACGTCGTCAGCGAGGGAAGAAGGGGGTGGGGGGGGGGCAAAAATTGTTGGTAACGTAGTTTATGGATGATCCCTTACATAGAGCGCGATGCGACAGTCTTTTAAGGTGCTTCATACGAGTCAGTTTTCTAAATAATAATCTTTTAACCACATAATCTTAAGGATTAAGGAGAGCAAGATTAAGTTTAACTAACTAGGATAAGATACAACTGCGCTTTTTATGGGAGCGTGCATTACTTTTGAGGGATTTCTAGAAAAACGTCGCATCGTGGTTTGAGCAACGATTCACTTCTTATGACCATGCCAAAAAGTGGGTCGAAACGTGGATAGATTTAAAAGAGGAATCATGTTTCCGGCGTGGTATCCGTATGCTGCTAGAAAGATGGGAGAAAGTAGTGGCTAGCGATGAACAATACTTTAAATGATCAACTGGTTACTAATTTTCTTTAATAAACCCACAAGTTTACATAAAAATCCTTCAAAAATAATGCACGCTCCCAATGCATAGAAATTCATACACTTATGGTTACGCTACATACATTATATGATTTCTTTAATTAATCTATTTGAAATTGCATGATAGGCATTTGATACCCTATGCAATTAAAAGGGTCTTCTCTCGCTTGACACATCTTATGACACATGTTATGGCTGGTCCAATAACGTACAGTATAACTAACTATGATAAGATGCAATTGCGCTTTTTCATGGGAGCGTGCATTAATTTTGAGAGATCTCTAGAAAAACGTCCGATCCATGACTCATGGTTTGTCTCAGCACTGATTCACTTTTTATGGTTATGCCAAAAAATGGGTCCAATCGTGGACACCCTCAAAAATAATGCACGCTCCCAATATATATGATTTCTTTTTTTAATCTATCTGAAATTGTATGATAGGCATTTGATACCCTATGAAATTAAAAGGGTCTTCCCTCGCTTGACACATCTTCTTATGGCTGGTCCAATCACGTACAGTATAACTAACTATGATAAGATGCAATTGCGCTTTTTCATGGGAGCGTGCATTAATTTTGAGAGATCTCTAGAAAAACGTCCGATCCATGACTCATGGTTTGTCTCAGCACTGATTCACTTTTCATGGTTATGCCAAAAAATGGGTCGAATCGTGGACACCCTCAAAAATAATGCACGCTCCCAATATATATGATTCCTTTTTTTAATCTATCTGAAATTGTATGATAGGCATTTGATACCCTATGAAATTAAAAGGGTCTTCCTTCGCTTGACACCTCTTCTTATGGCTGGTCCAATCACGTACAGTATAACTAACTATGATAAAATGCAATTGCGCTTTTTCATAGCAGCGTGCATTAATTTTGAGAGATCTCTAGAGAAACTTTCGATCCATGACTCATGGTTTGTCTGAGCAACGATTCACTTCTTATGACCGTGCCAAAAAATGGGTCGAATCGTGGACACCCTCAAAAATAATGCACGCTCCCAATATATATTATTTCTTTAATTAATCTGTCTGAAATTGTATGATAGGCATTTGATGCCCTATCAAATTTAAAAGGATCTTTCCTCGATTGACACATCTTGTTATGGCTGGTCTAAGAACGTACAGTATAACTAACTATGATAAAATGCAATTGCGCTTTTTCATGGCAGCGTGCATTAATTTTGAGAGATCTCTAGAGAAACGTCCGATCCATGACTCATGTTTGTCTGAGCAACCATTCACTTCTTATGACCATGCCAAAAAATGGGTCGAATCGTGGACACCCTCAAAAATAATGCACGCTCCCAATATATATTATTTCTTTAATTAATCTGTCTGAAATTATATGATAGGCATTTGATGCCCTATCAAATTAAAAGGGTCTTTCCTCGATTGACACAGCTTGTTATGGCTGATCCAATAACGTACAGTATCCACTGAAATCCAGAGCCAATACTGACAGACTTGGACGTGAACGTCCTATAATCTGCGTCCAAATTGAGCTGTTAATCCACACATTTCTCTGTCAGGTATGCCGGTGGTTCCCTTCCCACTCTGCCTCGAGATCTGGGAAATCGACTTCTGGACATTGTGAAACTTGACGACTATCAGGAACCTTACCAAGCACTCAAATACGCACCTTACTACAGTTACAGTACTGTCGTAATGGAGATGAAGGACATGATACTACCCAACAAATGCAACAATTCTGGTAATATTTTTTATCACTTTTTTTTCTTCATTAACAATTTTTTCTTCTAAAGATATTTTGCGAGGGCCTAATTAGTCCAGCAATCTGGTACATGCACACCTTACAAAAAATATTTAGGGAAATCCGGTAAAGGTCTAAAGTGAATTTCTTATCATTTTTTCAAGATTTTAGGAAAATTATTACAGAAAATAATTATTTCAAAAACTTTTAAAGATTTTAAGTACTTCAATGAATTTTAAGGATTTCATGGAATTTTATTGTATTTAAAAATATTTCAAATAATTATTTAGGATATCTGAAGCTTTGAATTGACTTCTCGCGACCTGTTGTATATAAATCGAATGAAATTTAAATTTATTCTAAATATTAGTTTTTTTAGAGTGGTATAATAAATAAATTTAATGTAAATTATATATTAAAGGGATTTCCTTAATAGGAAAAAAAAGTTAGCTAATTTAAAAAAATTAACAGTGTCTTAGAAAAAATAATATAAAGCAAAAATTTGATTACCTTATATTTTATACAGTTATATAACCTTCAAAAACAAATACACTCCCAATAATTAGGAACTATTGTGGTTTCGCTCGGTTGATTTTTTTTTATGTAACCTTAATTATTGGGAGCCTCTTTGTTTTTTGAGGTTTTTCCCAAAACCGTTAAAAGTTTTTTTTATTTTATAACTTTCATGAGAAGTTCAATTTTATTTAGTTTCAAAGTATGTATTTTAAATGATTCGTAATTATTTTATTGGAATTTTACGATTTCAACAAAATTTGATAAAATCAATTTAATTAATTAATTTTTAAGGATTTTATTTTATTCCAATGATTTATTGGGATTTGAATACTTTTTTGGATAACTTTAATAAATAAGTTGAATTTCATTTATTTTAAAGACATTTCAAATGATTTCTAGAGAACTAATGTCTAGAGAATTAAATTAAAAAATATTGCAAGTGACCCCGAAAATATCAAGGAATTTTTAAGTTTTTTACGAGATTTAAAAAATTTGAATCTCGAAGGATTTCAACAAAGTTTAAAATTTTTTTGGGGGTTTTAAGGTTTTTTATAGCACATTAATGAAAACGATTGATATCATTTATATACTAAGAAAAATGAATGTTTAAACTAAAAGATTAATTTACGATAAAAAAGGTGAATTTTTGATGATGTTATTCATCCTCAACTAAAAAGTAGTTCTTACGTTTTTAACCAAAAAGAAGAATTTTTAACAAAATTCTCGAATATTGAACCAAAAGGATGAATTTTCAACTAAAAAAGAAGAATTTTAAGTAAAATTTAAGAGTTCTCCAACGAAAAGTTGAATTTTCAACAAAAAAGGATAAATTTTCAAACAAAAACATTAATTTACTACCAAAAATGCCAAATTTTCAATAATAATTCAATATTAAGAATCCTCAACCAAAAATTATAATTTTTAAGAAAGAACGAAAAAAAATAGTTTAATTTTTATGAAATTAGTTCAGCTTTAAAACTTTCTTGCCAAAAAGATGAATTCTTAAACAAAAATATTAATTTACTACCAAAAAAAAAGAATTTTTAACAAATTTAGGAATTCTCAATCAAAGAAATGAATTGTCAACTATAAAAGATGAAGTTTTAAACAAAAAGAATAATTTAATACCAAAAAGGAAGAATTTTTAACAAGATTAAAGAGTTCCGAAATAAAAAGTTGAATTTTTAAACTAAAACTTTAATTTACTACCAAAAAAGACGAATTTTTAACCAAATTCAAGAATTTCGAACCAAAAAGTTGAATTGTCAACTAAAAAGAAAAATTTGTAAAGATTAATTTACTACCAAAAAAGATGAATTTTTAATAAAACGCAAGAGTTTTAAACAAAAAGTTGAAGTTTTAATTTAAAAAGTTGAATTTTATAACAAAAATATTAATTTACTACCAAACAAGAGGTATTTTCAACAAAATTCAAAAATTCTGAACTAAAAAGTTAAAATTTCAACTGCAATGGAATTTTTAAAGAAAAATAATAATATATTAGCAAAGAAGACGAATTTTTATTTAAGCTCAAGAGTTCTTAAATCAAAAGTTAAAGTTTTAACTAAAAAGTTGAATTTTTAAACAATAATATTAATTTACTACCAAAAAATACGACTTTACAAATCAAATTCAAAAATTCTTAACCGAAAACTTGAATTTTCAAACAAAAAGATTAACGTACTGCCAAAAAATACGACTTTACAAATCAAATTCAAGAATTTTCAACCAAAAAGTTAATTTTTAAGTTACAAAGCAGATTATTTAACAAATTTCTGGCATACAGAACAAAAAAGTTAACACTTCACTTAGAATAGAATTTTTAAACAAAAATATGAATTTACTACCAAAGAAGATTAATTTTTATTTAGGCTCAAGAGTTCTTAAACCAAAAGTTGAAGTTTAAACTCAAAAAGTTGAATTTTTAAACAAAAATATTAATTTACTACCAAACAAGAGGAATTTTTAACAACAATCAAAAATTCTGAACTAAAAGTTAAAATTTCAACAACAATAGAATTTTTAATCAAAAAGATTAATTTACTATCAAAATATACGACTTTAAAATCAAATCCAAGAATTCTCAACCAAAAACTTGAATTTTCATGTTACAAAGACGATTTTTTAACAAAATTCAAGCATACAGAACTAAAAAGTTAAAACTTCAACTACAATAGAATTTTTAACAAAATTATTATTTTCCTACCAAAGAAATGGACTTTTTAACAAAATTCAAAAATTCTGAACTAAAAAGTTAAAATTTTAACTACAATGGAATTTTTAAACAAAAATATCAATTTACTACCAAAGAAGACAAATTTTTCATATTAACTCAAGAGTTTTTATTAAAAAAGTTGAATTTTTAAACAAAAATATTATATTACTACCAAAGAATACGACTTTACAAATCAAATTCAAGAATTCTTAACCAAAAAGTTAATTTTCAAAAATTAATTAAAAATTTAAAAATTAATTGAACAAAAAGTTAAAATTTTAACTAAAATAGAATTTTTAAACAAAAATATTAATTTTCTACGATACAAGAAGAATTTTCAACAAGACTCAAAAATTTTAAACCAAAAAATTGAATTTTTTAAACAAAAAGATTAATTTACTACCAAAATATACGACTTCACAATTAAATTCAAGAATTCTCAACCAAAAAGTTGAATTTTCAAGTTACAAAGACGATTTTTTAACAAAATTCAGGCATACAGAACCAAAAAGTAAAAACTTCAACTACAATAGAATTTTTAACAAAATTATTATTTTCCTACCAAACAAAAGGACTTTTTAACAAAATTCAAAAATTCTGAACTAAAAAGTTAAAATTTCAACTGCAATGGAATTTTTAAAGAAAAATAATAATATATTAGCAAAGAAGACGAATTTTTATTTAAGCTCAAGAGTTCTTAAATCAAAAGTTAAAGTTTTAACTAAAAAGTTGAATTTTTAAACAATAATATTAATTTACTACCAAAAAATACGACTTTACAAATCAAATTCAAAAATTCTTAACCGAAAACTTGAATTTTCAAACAAAAAGATTAACGTACTGCCAAAAAATACGACTTTACAAATCAAATTCAAGAATTTTCAACCAAAAAGTTAATTTTTAAGTTACAAAGCAGATTATTTAACAAATTTCTGGCATACAGAACAAAAAAGTTAACACTTCACTTAGAATAGAATTTTTAAACAAAAATATGAATTTACTACCAAAGAAGATTAATTTTTATTTAGGCTCAAGAGTTCTTAAACCAAAAGTTGAAGTTTAAACTCAAAAAGTTGAATTTTTAAACAAAAATATTAATTTACTACCAAACAAGAGGAATTTTTAACAACAATCAAAAATTCTGAACTAAAAGTTAAAATTTCAACAACAATAGAATTTTTAATCAAAAAGATTAATTTACTATCAAAATATACGACTTTAAAATCAAATCCAAGAATTCTCAACCAAAAACTTGAATTTTCATGTTACAAAGACGATTTTTTAACAAAATTCAAGCATACAGAACTAAAAAGTTAAAACTTCAACTACAATAGAATTTTTAACAAAATTATTATTTTCCTACCAAAGAAATGGACTTTTTAACAAAATTCAAAAATTCTGAACTAAAAAGTTAAAATTTTAACTACAATGGAATTTTTAAACAAAAATATCAATTTACTACCAAAGAAGACAAATTTTTCATATTAACTCAAGAGTTTTTATTAAAAAAGTTGAATTTTTAAACAAAAATATTATATTACTACCAAAGAATACGACTTTACAAATCAAATTCAAGAATTCTTAACCAAAAAGTTAATTTTCAAAAATTAATTAAAAATTTAAAAATTAAACATTAAAAATTAATTGAACAAAAAGTTAAAATTTTAACTATAATAGAATTTTTAAACAAAAATATTAATTTTCTACGAAACAAGAGGAATTTTCAACAAAACTCAAAAATTTTAAACCAAAAAATTGAATTTTTTAAACAAAAAGATTAATTTACTACCAAAAAAGACAAGTTTTCTATAATATTATTCATCCTCAACCAAAAAGTATAATTTTTAAGAAAAAACTAAAAAAATGTTTAATTTTTAAGAATGTAGTTCAATTTTAAAACTTAGTTCTTACATTTTTAATCAAAAAGATGAATTTTTAACAAATTTCCCGAATATTGAACCCAAAGGATGAATTTTTTAACTAAAAAAGAAAAATTTTAAATAAAATCATTAAGAGTCATTAAACGAAAAGGTGAATTTTTAACAAAAAAAGATTAGTTTTTAAACAAAAACATTAATTTACTACAAAAAATGCCAAATTTTCAATAATAATTCAAGAATCTTTAACTCAAAAGCAGAATTTTTTGAAAGAAATAATAGAAAATAGTACAATTTTTAAGACAGTAATTCAACTTAGAAACCAGTTGTTTTTAAAATTTTAACCAAACAGATGAATTTTGAAACAAAAAGAATAATTTACTACCAAAAAATACGAGTTTTTGATGATATTATTCATCTTCAACCACAAAGTGTAATTTTTAAGAAAGAAGATTAACTTTAAAACTTAGATATTACAATTTCAACCAAAAAGATGATTTTTTAACCAAATTCAAGAATTCTGAACTAAAAACTTGAATTTTTAACTAAAAAAGTCGAATTTTTAAACAAAATTATTAATTTACTACCAAAAAGGCCAAATTTTCAATAAAACTTCAAGAATCCTCAACCCAAAGCAGAATTTTTTGAAACAAATAATAGAAGATTGTACAATTTTTAATACAGGAATTTAACTTAAAAAAACTAGTTGTTTGTAAACTTTTAACCAAATACGTTAATTTTGAAACCACAAGAATAATTTACTACCAAAAAATAAGAATTTTCAATGATATTAATAATCCTCAACCAAAAAGTATAATTTTTAAGAAAGAACGAAAAAAACTAATTTTTAACAAAATTCAAGAATTCTCAAACAAGAAAATGAGTAGCATTTTTAAACCAAAAGATTAAATTACTACCAAAAAACACGAATTTTTAACTTTTAGCTTTCAAACTTAGTTCTTACACTTTTAACCAAAAAGATAAATTTTTAACAAAATTCAAGAATTCCGAACTAAAAAGTTGAATTTTTAACTAAAAAAGAAGAATTTTAAATCAAATTTAAGTGTTCTCAAACGAAAAGTTGAATTTTTAACAAAAAAGGTTTAATTTTTAAACAAAAACATTAATTTACTACCAAAAATGCCAAATTTTCAATAAAACTTCAAGATTCCTCAACCCAAAAGCAGAATTTTTTGAAAGAAATAATAGAAGATTGTACAATTTTTAAGACAGTAATTTAAATTAAAAAACTACTTGTTGTTAAAATTTTAACCTAGCAGATGAATTTTGAAACAAAAAGAATAATTTTCTACAAAAAAAGCGAATTTTCGATGATATTATTCATCTTCAACCACAAAGTATAATTTTTAAGAAAAAACGAAAAAAAATGGTTCAATTTTTATGAAATTGGTTCAACTTTAAAACTTCGTTGTTAAATTTTCTAACCAAAAAGATGAATTTTTAAACAAAACTATTAATTTTATACTGAAAAAAACGAATTTTCAACAAAAGTCAAGAATTCCGAACTTAAATGTTGAATTATTAACTAAAGAGGTAGAATTTTCAAACAAAAAGATTAATTTTCTACCAAAAAACACGAATTCTTAACTTTTAACTTTTATCTTTCAAACTTAGTTCTTACATTTTTAACCAAAAAGATGAATTTTTAAACAAAGCGATTATTTTTCTAGCTAAAAAAATGAATTTTTAACGAATTTAAGAATTCTCAATCAAAGAAATTAATATTCAACTATAAAAGATGAATTTTTTAACAAAAACATTAATTTACTACCAAAAAAGACGAATTTTTAACAAAATTTAAGAATTTCGAACCAAATACTAGAATTTATGAGAATGAAAGAAAAAATATGTTTTAAGTTTTAAGGAAGAAGTTCAATTTTAAAGCTTAAATGTTCAAGTTTTAAACAAAATGAATAATTTTATACTGAAAAAAACGAATTTTTAACCAAATTCAAGAATTCCGAACCAAAAAGTTGAATCATCAACTAAAAAGAAAAATTTGTAAAGAATAGTTTACTACCAAAAAAGACGAATTTTTAATAAAACGCAAGAGTTTTGAACAAAAAGTTGAAGTTTTATCTAAAAAAGTTGAATTTTTAAAGAAAAATATTGACTTACTACCAAAGAAGAGGAATTTTTAACAAAATTCAAAAATTCTGAACCAAAAAATTGAATTTTCAAACAAAAAAATTAATTTACTACCAAAAAATACGACTTTACAATTAAATTCAAGAATTCTCAAATAAAAAAATGAATTTTCAAGTTACCAAAACAATTTTTTAAACAAAAATATTAATTTCTACCGAAAAGACAGATTTTTAACAATATTTAAGAAGTCCTAACCAAAAAGTTGAATTTTTAACTAAAAAAGAATAATTTTTGAACAAAAAAATTAATTTACTATAAAAAGACGAATTTTTAATGAAATTCAAGAGTTCTGAACTAAAAAGTTGAACTTGTAACTAAAAAAAAAGACTTTTAAAACAAAAAATATTAATATACTGCCATGAAGGGCGAATTTTTAATAAAATTCAAGAATTCTTAACCAAAATGTTGAACTTTTAACCAAAAAAAGATGAACTTTTAAACAAAAAGATCATTTCAATGGCAAAAAAAAGATATATTTTGAATGCAATTCAAGAATTTTCAAAAAAAAAGTTGAATTTTCAACTAAAGCGATGAATTTTTAAACGAAAATATTAACTTTCTACCAAAAACAGGAGAATTTTTTAACAAAACTCAAGAAATCTGTATAAAAAAACTGAATTTTGAACTAAACAAAGAATAATTTTTAAACAAAAAGATTAATTTACTAAAGAAAAAGATGAATTTTTAACTAAATCCAGGCATACTGAACCAAAAAGTTGAATTTTCAAACAAAAAGTTTAATTTACTACCAAAAAATGCGACTTTCCAATCAAATTAAAAAATTCTAAAAAAAAATTGAATTTTTATCTAAAAAAAGATTAAATATAAACAAAAATATTAATTGTCACCAAAAAGACGAATTTCTAACCAAATTTAAGAATTCTTAACCAAAAAGTTGAATTTTCAGCTACAAAAGAATTTTTAAACAAAAATATTAATGTACTACCAAAGAAGACGAATTTTTATTTAAACTCACGAGTTCTTAAACCAAATTTGAAGGTTTAACTAAAAAAGTTGAATTTTTAAACAAAAATATAAACTTACTACAAGAAAGACGAATTTTTATAAAACTCAAGAGTTTTTAACCAAAAAGTTCAGGTTTGATTTAAAACAGGCGAATTTTTAAACTAAAAAATTAATCTACAACCAAAAAAAAAACGATTTTTCAACAAAATCCAGGCATACTGAACCAAAAAGTTGAAATTTCAACTAAAAAAGAATTTTTAAACAAAAATATTAATTGATTACAAAAAAAATTTTAACAAAACTAAAAAATTCTGAACCAAAAAGTTGAATTTTCAAACAAAAAGTTTTCATTTACTATCAAAAAATGCGACTTTCCAATCAAATTAAAAAATTCTAAAAAAAAAATTGAATTTTCATCTAAAAAAAGATTAAATATAAACAAAAATATTAATTTTCACCAAAAAGACGAATTTTTAACCAAATTTAAGAATTCTTAACCAAAAAGTTGAGTTTTCAACCAAAAAAGTTAAGGTTTGAATTAAAACAGATAGATTTTTCAAATAAACAATTAATCTACAACTAAAAAAGATAAATGTTGATCAAACTCAAGAATTCTCAACCACAAGGTTGAATTTGCTACAAAAACAGAATTATTTTAAATCAAAAAGATTAATTTACTTCAAAATGACTAATTTTTAATGAAATTCAAGAATTCTCAACAGAAAAGTTCAATTTTCAATTAAAGCGATGAATTTTTAAACGAAAATATTAACTTACTACCAAAAAAGAAGAATTTTTTAACGAAATTTAAGAATTCTGTATAAAAAAGTTGAATTTTTAACTAAAAAATAATAATTTTTAAACAAAACGATTAATTTACTAACGAAAAAGACGAATTTTTAATCAAATTGTAGAGGTCTAAACCCAAAATGTAAGGTTTCAATTAAGAAATATGAATGTTTAAAGTAAAGGATTAATTTACTACAAAAAAGACGCATTTTTAACTAAATTCAGGTATACTGAACCAAAAAGTTGAAATTTCAACTACAAAAGAATTTTTAAACAAAAATATTAATTTACTACCAAAGAAGGCGAATTTTTATTTAGACTCACGAGTTCTTAAACCAAATTTGAAGGTTTAACTAAAAAAGTTGAATTTTTAAACAAAAATATTAATTAATTATAAAAAAGAGGAATTTTTAACAAAACTAAAAAATTCAGAACCAAAAAGTTGAGTTTTCAAACAAAAAGTTTAATTTACTACCAAAAATATGACTTTTCAATCAAATTAAAAAATTCTCAAACAAAAAGTAGAATTTTCATCTAAAAAAGATTAAATATAAACAAAAAGATTAATTTCTACCAAAAAACGAATTTTTATTAAAATTCAAGAGTTTTCAAATAAAAAAATAAGGTTTGAATTAAAACAGATAAATTTTTCAAATAAAAAATTAATCTACCACTAAAAAAGATGAATTTTGATAAAATTCAAGAGTTCTGAACGAAAAGGTTGAATTTGCAACAAAACCAGAATTATTTTAAAGCAAAAAGATTAATTTACTTTAAGAAGAAGAATTTTTAATCAAATTTAAGAGTTCTCAAACAAAAAGTTGAAGTTTTAACAAATAAGATGAATTTTGAATCAAAAAATATTAATATACGGCCAAAAAAGACGAATTTTTAATAAAGTTCAAGGATTATGAACCAAAGATTTGAATTTTCAACTAAAAAAATTTTTTTAACAATTTTTAACTAAAACGATGAATTTTTAAACGAAAATATTAACTTACTTCCAAAAAAGAAGAATTTTTTAACAAAATTCAAGAATTCTGTATAAAAAAGACGAATTTTTATTAAAATTCCAGAGGTCTAAACCCAACATTTAAGGTTTCAACTAAGGAAAATGATTGTTTAAACTAAATGATTAATTTACTACAAAAAATGACAAATTTTTAATAAAACTCAAGAGTTATTAACTAAAAAGGTCAGGTTTCAATTAAAACAGGCGAATTTTTAAACTAAAAAATTAATCTACAAAAAAAATGATTTTTTATCAAAATCCAGGTATACTGAAACAAAAAGTTGAAATTTCAACTAAAAATACTTTTTAAACAAAAATAATAATTCACCATGAAAAAGACGAATTTTTAATACTACTCAAGAGTTATTTACCAAAAATGTCAGGTTTGAATTAAAACAGGCGAATTTTTAAACTAAAAAATTATTCTACAAAAAAAAACAATTTTTTATCAAAATCCAGGCATACTGAACCAAAAAGTTAAAATTTCATTTACAACAGAATTTTTAAACAAAAATATTAATTTACTACCAGAAAAGAGGAATGTTTAACAAAATTCAAAAGTTCTGAACCAAAAAGTTGAATTTTCAAACAAAAAGTTTAATTTACTACCAAAGAATACGACTTTCCAATCAAATTTCAAATTCATAAAACAAAAAGTTGAATTTTCATCTAAAAACGACTAAATATAAACAAAAAGATTAACTTCTACCAAAAAGACGAATTTCTAACCAAATTTAAGAATTCTTAACCAAAAAGTTGAATTTTCAACTAAAAAAATTATTTTTGAACAAAAAAATTAATTTTCTACAAAAAACGAATTTTTATTATAATTCAAGATTTCTTAACCAAAATGTTGAAGTTTCAACTAAAATAAATTAATTTTTAAACAAAAAGATTAATTTTCTATAAAAAGACGAAATTTTAATAAAATTCAATAGTTGTTAACCAAAAAGTTAAAGTTTCAACTAAAAAAAATGAATTTTAAAACAAAAAAGATTAATATACGGCCAAAAAAGACGAATTTTTAATAAAATTTAAGAATTCTTAACCAAAATGTTGAACTTTCAACTAAAAAAGATAAATTTTTAAACAAAAAGATTAATTCACTACCAAGAAAGACGAATTTTGACAACATTCAATAATTCTGAACCAAAAGGTTGAATTTGCAACAAAAACATAATTATTTTAAAGCAGAAAGATTAATTGAATACAAGTAGAGGAATTTTTAAGTGATAATATCATATGATGTAAATTGAAGTGCTTTTTCCTTGAAACCTTTCATGATAAAATATTTACAACAGCGA